>APFE030699456.1:0-18575 GCA_000404065.3 Pinus taeda | reverse complement strand
CAGCACCTTTATCTTCTTCTCTGTCTGATTTTCCACTAGAGCCTTAAATTCTTTAAACCTGTCAAAGACTTCAGATTTCTTCTTAAGGAAATATATCCATGTATTCCTTGAGAAGTCATCTATAAATGATACATAGTACACAGACTTACCCAGTGATGGAAGTTTCACAGGTCCAAACACATCACTGTGCACAAGCTCTAATATCTGTTTCGTCCTCTTACCACCAGAGGGGAAACTCACCCGATTCTGCTTCCCAACATACACAATTTTCACAGAAATCAAAATCCAGAGAGCTATTACTCATACCTTCTACCATACCTTTACCATGAAGTATTCGAAGGCCCTTCTCTCCAATATGTCCAAGCCTTTGATGCTACAACATGGTCTTCTCTCCAGAGACCATTAGATTTTCTGCTCTTTTTTCAGGAACCGTAGAACTATTGTACCCGTCAACAACAGTGCTACCTTGCAGCTTGTACAGAGTTCCAATCCGAACTCCCCGCATCAATACCAGTGCTCCTAGAACCATCTTGCAGGTATCCTTCTCGAACACTGTCTTTACACCTGCATCATCCAACTTGCTTACAGAAATCAGATTTCTGGCCAACGCAGGAATATGCAGAACACCCGGAAGGGTTCTAAACCTTCCACCTTGCAACTTCAACTTGACTTTTCCGCGACCAATGATTCTAGCCTTCCTATCATCTCCTAAGAAGACATCACCACCATCATATTTCTCATACTCGCAGAACCACTCTCTATGGGGAGTGAAGTGAAAGGATGCACCTGAGTCAATCAACCATGCCTCATGATCTACATGTGTACTTGAAGACGCCAAGTACACATCCCCACCTTCATCTGAGGTGGTTTTCGCCTTTGCAGAAGGAGCATCATCAGATCCCTTTCCTTTATCAGGAGCTAGATTTACAATCCCTTCTGGAGTGCCCTTCCTTACCGCATTTCCAACACACCACCTTTATAGGTTTTCCTGGAGATTTAGATCTCCCTCTAGATTTAGATCTCCCACTCGATGTCTTATTTTTGTTTTTGTTCTGGGATCGTCCTCGTACAGACAAGGCATCACTATTCTGGTTGTCCATATTTTTCCGTCTCATCTCCTCCGTCAGCAAGGCTGAGACTATTTCATCAAACTGCAAAGCAGTTGCGTTGCTACCTATTGCAATAACCAGACTATCCCACGAATCTGGTAGAGAACACAACAGACTGATGCACTTATCTTCATATGAAATTTTAATATCAACAGATGATAACTGACTTAGCATAGTACTAAACAAATTTAGATGCTCTGTCATCAAGTCTCCATCTTTCATCCTCAGGTTATACAGCTTTTTCCGTAGGAATAGTTTATTCACCAGAGACTTAGATTGGTACAAAGTCCCTAACTTGTCTCACAGAGCCTTCACTGTAGCTTCCCTTGATACATTCAACAATACTGAATCTGAGACACACAATCGTATTGTGCTCTTTTCCTTCTGATCCAGCTTCTTCCATTCTTCATCGGTCACTCCCGTTGGTTTAGTACCCGGATCTACCGCGATCCACTGATCTTTATCCACCAACAGATCCTCCATCTTGAGTTTCCACAACTCAAAACTCTGACCATTGAACTTCTCAATCTCTATCTTTCAGCTGCTCGCCATCTTCTTTCACCACCAGAATCGATCTCGCAGATCTCCCACTGAACAGGGTCTACCACAGGCCCGAGCGAAACCCCTCAGCAACAAAGGCGTCCCCTTGAAGCCAAACAGCTCTGATACCAAATGTAGGTTTTAACCCCGTACAGAAATTACCTGCATACAATTCTAAACACAGGAAAAATAAAAATGCGAGAGCATAACCCATAAAACACATATACACAGAGATTTCCCACTGGATCTCAAAACCGAGACTACCAGCTTGATTTTTCATTATATTCCTTTCAATGTTACAATACATATTTATACATGCCGAAGCATCCAATACCATGGACCGAAAACCATCACATCCAAAACCATGGATCGAAAAACCATAGGTAGGTTCGCCCAACCTAATATAGGGTCTAATAGATCATCTTAATGCTGTACAATCATCTTCATGAGAAGTATGTGGTTCAACTCGTTGTTCAAAAGTTCTTGGAAACTCTTGAACTACCTGATCTACTGGAATGCCGTCAGCAGCTTCTGGAACTTCAACAATTGCTTTTTCAACACCAATTTGTTGTTGTGAACAATAACCAATCTATCAATTGAGGTGGAAGGTTGAGATTATGAATGATCCTTCGAAGAAACTATGTTTCAGTTTTGATCTCTCCCACTGATCAAGTCATTTTCAAAAATCTTTGCATTTCTTGATTCCACAATCCTAATGCTGTGAGATGGACAATAAAATCTGTGACCTTTAGAGGTTTAAGCATATCCAATGAAATACCCACTAATGTTCCTTGGGTCCAGCTTCTTCTCTTGTGGATTATATATTCTCACTTCGGAAGGGCATCCCCAAACGTGCATATGTCGCAAACTAGTTTTCCAACCTTTCCATAATTCAAATGGCGTTTTAGGAACAACCTTGGTTGGAACCCTATTTAATATATACATTTCTGTCTTATGTGCTTCAGTCCACAAGGATTTAGGAACATTGGAGCTGCTAAGCATACTCTGCACCATGTCCAATAATGTTCGGTTTCTTCCTTCTGCTACACTGTTCTGGTCGGGTGAACCAGGCATGGTGTATTGGGCAACAATCCCATGCTCTTGCAGAAATTTTGCAAATGGCCCAGGTGCTTGTCCATCTTCTGTGTATCTACCATAACATTCTCCACCTCTATATGATCTCACAATCTTAATTTGCTTGCTGCATTGTTTCTCTACTTCAGCCTTAAAGATCTTAGAGACATCTAATGCTTTGTTCTTTTTATGAAGCATGTAGAGATACATATATCGTGAGTAATCATCTATAAAAGAGATGAAGTATCTCTGACCATGTGAGTCCATGTCTGGACTACATATATCAGTATGTATGATCTGTAATATGTCCGAACTCCTATTGGCACCTTTGTTTGACTTGTTGGTCTTCTTTCCTTTTATGCAGTCCACACAATTCTCAAAAACAGTAAAATCCAAAGTATTAAGTACCCCTTCATTTACCAATATTTTAATTCTTTCTATGGAGATATGACCTAATCTCTAGTGCCATAGTTTAGAGGAATCTTCATTAATAACACATATTTTAGTGCCAGTGTGAACATGCATTGAATCATAAGTGACATTGTTTTGTAAATTAATGTGGTAAAGACCATTAGACAAAATAACATTCCCAACACAATTATATTCATAAAATAAACTCAAGGATGTTTCTAAAAAGTAAAAGGAATATCCAAAAGGTACAAGCCTTGATGCTGAAATCAAGTTTCTAAAAAAACTTGGAACATAAAAGGTCTTTTCTAATTCTAAAACAAAGCCAATACTTAAAGTTAAATAGCATGTTCCTATAGCTTCCACATGTGAGCCCATCTTGTTTCTTGATAAGATGCTTTGCTCACTTCCCACTGGCTTCCTTAGGTTTTGCAAACCCTACAAGGAATTTGAAATGCGAATTGTTGATCCAGAATCAATCCACCAGGTGTTAATATTGACATTAACCATATTAGATTCATAACAAACAAACGATATTGGATTACCTTTGTCCGCAAGCCATTTCTGAAATTTTGTGCATTCCTTCTTCATGTGTCCCTTCTTTTTACAGAAGAAACACTTGGAATCCTTTTTGATATTAGCTTGGGGAGGTACTTTACCTTTCCCTTTCTGATTGGCTTGAGATTTTCCCTTTCCATGCGTTGCCAGCATTGCACTTTCTCCTAGTTCCATCACCAGTCTCCCTTCCTCTTGAACACACATGGTCATGAATTCATTAATTGGCCATTTATCCTTATGTGTGTTGTATGACATTTTGAAGGGTATTGGTCTGAAAGGGTGTTCAGGATGTAGTGCACTAGGAAGGACACCGATATTTAAACCTCGAGTTTCTTCAATTGAGCCACAGTGTCCCTCATTTGCATGATGTGCTTGCATACACCTTTCACACTAGTGAGCCTAAGGGATGAGAATTTCATGATTAGGGTGCTTTCTAGTGCCTTCTCTGAAGTGATGAATTGATCATCAATGGATTTCAGTAAGTCTTAGACCTTTTCATGCTGATCAACAGAACCACGAATACCAATAGAAATTATAGTCTTAATGAACATCATGCTTAGGCAATTAGATCGCTCCGATCGTTCATAAAGCATGATGTCTGGTGGAGTGCTGGTAGCAGTGAGTGCCGGTGGTTCATCTTTCCCAATAGCATAGTCTATGTCCATCCACCCTAAATGAAGGAGATCCCTCTCCTTCCAAACCTTATAGTTATCTCCCTTAAGTTCAGGGATATCACAACAAATTTCAGAGAAATTTGCATGTTGTACAACTGCATAAAATTAAAGATTACATGTTTATGTTAAAATTGAGGCTTAAATAACTTTTCATGCTTTACCAATGTAAATCATGCTTAAAATTGAATCTAATGACATAAAAATTGCCTGTGGGCTAAATTTTCAATTCAAGCATATTCAATTATTCTTTATGATAGAATTTAACAAATTATTCACGTAATTCATAATTCTAAAGGGTATATTATGATTATAATTTGATATAAATTCTATCTTAGATTTGAAATTTATGATAAAACTATTAATTCATAATTCCTATGGGTAAGCTATGAATAATTTGATATTTTATCCTAATTAATTATATATAAATATAATAATAATTCCAGTGGGAAAAAATTATTATATCTAGTATAATTAATTATAATTAATGTCTAAATGTTCTTTATGTGATCCTAATCAATCATAATATATAATTTGTTTTTTCTTTTTTTAAATTAGAGATGCTATGGCTATTCTCTAATCAATTAAAAATTATATGGATCACCAGACATTATTTCGTTTATGCATAAAAATTAGCTTGATATGAGAATAATGATAATTTGCATAAATAAAACTATAATATTCATGCATAACATTGAATGACGGGTCTTGTATACTCATCCAAAATAGCATGTTTAGTTAGAGCAGAAATAATCAATTCATGCAAAATAAATATGAGCATAGTTAATAAATTTGTGCAGCAATTATCCAAATTGCATATAATTAAACCAAATAAATATTATAAGCATAAAAATTGAGCAAAAATTAGACATATTTCCAAATAAATGCCTTAATTTAGAAAATTCTCAAAATATGGCATTTAGCCAAATAGAGCATGTCTATAAACACCAAGGCAGAGATAAAAATTGCTCTAATACCAAATTTAAGCATAATAATGATTCTATAATGTTGAATAAACACTTAAAAGAATCGAAAAAACTTTAATACCCAATAAATAATAACTCCGGGCATTGATGCTACTCACACTCCCATACCGTACTTTCCGCTACGCTTGAGGTAGTCCACTTCCCTTTCTGTTTTCTGACGTGTTTACAACGGCATTGGCTCAATCAAAACTGGTAGTCTAATTCAATCAATTACAGTACTATGGAACAAACTAAAACCATAGCAGAATTGAATCGAGATGATATAGAGGAATTAGAACATGCATTCGAAATGTTCGATGGAAAATGACAATGCAAACTTTAAAATAGCACTGAAAGCTATCGAAGAATCATGAAGATTAGTTGTTGGGCATTTCTGTTTTTGTCAGCTAATTTGGAAACGAGAAATCAACTTTAGTAAGAGGATGGGAAGAAAATATTTGGTAACAAAACTTTAGAGTAACACTCAAAGTGAAAAGATTGAGATGAACAACTTTGCAAACACCGCCCTTAGATTTACAAAATTCACCCAAAATCTCTCATCCATGTGTCACTTCCAAGCTCTGCTCACTCTAATTTGATGGTGTAAGGCTGAAGGGGTTGAGTGTTGAGCTTGGGGACCAAACAAAAGTATTTATAGCCAAGCTTCCATCAAGCTTTTGATGGGTATGTGTCAAGCATTCCATAGAACATGGTAGAGAACTACAGAGGGAGTAATGGACCACTCCAGGAGCTCCCAACAAGAAATTAATCAACGATAGATTGGTTCCGTAATTATTGGAATGGTTGGCAAATGGTTTCCAAATCATCGATGACTGTAAAGGGAGCTGTAAAGGGAGCTAACTGGTTATGCCTAAAAAGTTTAATAACTTCTCCATTAAACTATAGAATCCATATAAAACTGCATTAATTTAGTGCAATGAGATCAAATGATTTTTTTTTGTGCCAAATGTGTTCAAAAGTATAATTTAAAAATGATATCACCACAAAACTTTATTATCAAATGTTTGCGAAATAACATGAGACCTACCCCTGCCCATCGTTCGATAATACATGGATATTTGTTACTGACGATAATGGATGGATATTTGTCTTAAAACCAATTTAGATTTATCTTTGAAACGTAGAGATCAAATCTCAATAAATATAATTTTCTTAAAATGTAGAACTTGGAAAAAAATGATACTTTAAAAATCATAATAAATACTAAATTAAATTAACTTAATAAATTTTAAGTTACATATAAATACTTTATTTATTTAACTTACAATCGCGCCTACATAATCAATCTAGTTAGCATGATATAAATTCATGAGATATTAACTCAAACATAAATAAGATCATGATACCCAAAATAATCACTAGCAAAGATGTTTACATCATAACTCATACACAATTATCATTTATGCATAGCAATCACATATGTACAATCAGTCTAGTTTAGTACAACACAATGCAACACAATAAGTCGACTCATACCTGAATGTCATAACCCCAACCATCTGCATAGGCGAATCCAACATATTGTGATACATATAACATCAAGATCTCAATGTAATAACCCTAATCATCAAGTTACTAGCATACAGCAACAAGTTAACCCATCATGCTCATCAACAACATATAACCTAATCATCAAGTTATCTAACATAAAACAACAATAGCAATGCACACAACTACATGTTACCATCATTCTTGATTATCCAACTTATGTTCATATGACTATGCTAATCAACTATCACCTATCATGTATGTAACCATAACATCAAAAGACATGTACATAAACCTAATGCATATAACCCTAATGCATATAACAATCCTTAACCTACATACCGACATGCCCAACATACAAACCTATATGATGACATGCTCTTGCCTCGAGGTCCAATGTCGCAACTTCACTTTGGTGATCTTCATCTCTTGCTTTACTTTATTCAACATATTAGCATCATAACATACCAATAGCACCATGATGACCTAGATTGCATACCATGACTTCACAAGGCATGCTTAACCTACTATTTATGCATAACTACAATCAATACCATACATGCATAATGACTGCATATAGACATATAACACATGAGTACAAAACTATATACACATCAATGTATGTCCATATCAACTTCACAAACCATGACCTCATGCATGACAACAACCATTACTCCATTGTACACATGGGCCACATGCAACAATCAACATGCATAAGAAATGCATAATCAACTACACATACACATGAATGCATGTAGTTGAGCATAAGCGATCAATACTTGTAACCAAACTACAAGACTAATACATGTAATTAGACATACAAGAATTCAACCTAACATAAAAGGATGTAAGCAAGCGACATACCACAACATGTAAGTGACATATAACAATATACAACCTGTCATATACTCACGACAATGCATTTCATAAAATCAAGATCAAGTTTCTCATGAAAACCTTACTACGACCATGATCAACATTATGAAATGCAACAAGCACATTGAATAGAAGTGTAAGAGACACACATGCAACTGACATGCATGCATGACCAACACACCGCCCATCTAGTCTAAGGGGTGAACCATGCTCTAATACTACTCTATAACACCCTCCTTACACATCTACCCAAGTAACCAACCAATTGGGGTAAACATACGACGAGAGGCTACTATGATTGGATTCGACCTCCTATGTGACCTTAAGGAAGTGGAATCAATGAACTTATCCACATCAAAAACCAAAACCTTAGAAGACATGTCAGCCACTCAGACATCCTGTCCTTGAGTCCTACTGATGTTCTGGACATCTTAAGCCTCAGTCGCTCTCATTCTATAGGCATGACAACATCTTGAAGCCCAAAGTCACTCTCACATACTTGCCTGCCACATCTAGAGACCCAATTTTTCAATATTATGCTAGCAACCTCAAGATTTGAGCCACTTTTTCATGCCTAGAGCCTAGGTCACTGCCCAAAATGGAATGATAACTTAGGAGAAGTAAACAAACATGGAAAAAATTATACAAAAGAAATAAGTTAAACAAGATCTTAATCAGAGCCCTACTAGCCATTATAAGCATTTCGTCAAACATGTCGCAAGCATGTAATCTTCAGGTGTAACCATTGTTCCCTCATGCCCTTTGCTACATTAAGATATATTAGGCCATAGATACACTATCCATTCATTTACAAGTAAAAACATGTTGAAATCCATACATACTTGTTGTCATAAAACACACATATAACCAACATAATAACAAAATAAATACTTATTAAAGTACAACCATATAGGCCACATATAATCCATCAAAATTATGATATAATTACAAGGAGAAATAACCTTTCATTAATGATGAAAAAACTAAACCTGAGATGGGACTTCCACGTTCCACCCGACCATATAATAGCTAAGCCAAATCTAACTTCATCCATTCACCCCCATGCCATATTCCAAGCATGAATGTGGGACTCAACCCAACAGAACCAACTAGGGCATATCGAGGCTAAACCTCCTCACCATCATCAATAGAATCCAAGCTTTACTGTAATCCATCCCGGATCACTAGGCCAACATAATGAACACTTCATAACAAACTTTACTGTGATCTCCACCCGATCATTAGGCCAAACAAGCATGGGTGCCACCGGATTTCGCCACCTACACCATGAGGAATCTTCCCGTGTCCTAGTCTCTTAGACTTTACCGCAATCCAAACCCGTATCACTAGCCCCTAAATCGAGACCCACTCTCTAGGCTTTACCACATATCCCAAACCCAAGATTACTATGCCCAACAAGGATAAAACCATCTCTTGGCTTTACCATAATTTTGTCATTCACTGGAAAGGATTCCTATGCCCACTAAGGTAACACAATCTTGGCTTTACCGCAAGCCATAGTCTATCTTAGGGGTCACTAGGCCAGTGGCTTTACCATGGTCCACAGTCTGATTCAGAGACCACTAGGCCATGTGCTCTATCATTCGAAGATGTAGCCCACTCAACTTCGAATCCATCCGACAATCCATCTCAACCAAAACATGAGAGCCCCATCACACAATGGCTATCCGGAAATGGAAAGGCTAGGCTAAAAACAGTGTTACACTTGGCAAAACCCATGCCACAACAACAAAAGAACCACATGCAATACCATGCATGCAAAATCGAGTAAGGAAAATACACATGCAAATCAATACCTGCAATGAATCTTGTTGTAGCTACTTAATCCTGCTTTTCCCTATTTGATCTTTGTTTCCTCTTACCTTCTTTTGCTTTCTTGATCCCATGCATAACCATAGCAAAAGCTTGAGCCAAGAGCTTACACTAACTAAGAGCTTCCAACTGATCCAGAAGTATTTTTATTAATGAGGCCTCTATTTTCATCATTTTCCATTATTTTCCTTCATTTTCCTCCTCACATGCAATTTGTGACCTTTCACCTTCCTTTTCTCCTAATTTCCTTTATTTTTGTAGATAAATGTGCCAAATATTCCATTTTGTCTTTCCAGAGCCTTAGACATTGCCTTTGCCAATTTCCTTAGCCATAAACAACCAAATAAACACCCACACTAGGATGGCTTTCCCAACATTCAGCTTGGAATACATGTCCCATCACCATGGCCTTATATATTATTACATGAGTTTTTAATGAAGGATGTTACAGTTGACAATGATTGACCATGATTGACCATGGTTGTTCGTGGTTAATTTTCATATCTAGACAATCTTTGGCACAATGCGGCGATCAATCATGGTTGACCATGATTGACAATGGTTGACCATGTTTAACTAAGGATAACTATGAGTGAACAATGTTGACTATCAATGATTATGGTAAAGATATAGTTGATTAACATTGACCATGGTTGACTATTTATACATTGATTGCAAAGATTGACTACAAAGGTTAAATATCTTTTTCTATGTCATCATGATGACTCTAGATGATGTGATTGTGCTAGTTTATATTCATGCAGGGAAGACAACTATTAAAGTAAAAAAGAATGAATAAATCTCAATCTCATTTTAGTTGTTGCTCATTATAAATTTTCTATGGTGTAGTTAAATTTTACAAGTATATATAATATGATTAATTTCTAGTAAAATTAATAAATTTATTAATTAATTTTTATTTATTTTAAATATTTTACATTTAAAAATATTCTTTATTTTTTTCATATTAACTTGTTCTAATAAATTAAACTGCCAAAAAAATACTACAAATGTAAGTAGATCATATAAAAAATAACATAATAAATTATATTATTGATAGATAATCTATAATGTTACATATACATTGATCTAACTATAATCCATTTAAAAAATTAAAATTTTTCAAAAATTATTTTTAACAAAAAATATAAAATATAAATTTAATATTTATAAAATATAATTAAAGCATTAAATTATATATAAATTTATGTTGAAAGATTTAAAAAATATTATAATAAAGTTTCTATTTTACCTTCCATTAAAAAACTAAAAAGGCGAATTATTACAATAGAAAAACATTCCTTTTAAAATAAAAAAACAATTTTAAAAAAAATAATTTTTAACAAAAATATAAAAATAAAATTTTAATATTTAATAAAATTTGTAAAAATCGAAAATTATATATACATTTATTTGAAGATTTAAAAATATTATATAGTTTCTTTTTCTATTAAAACTAAAAGACAAATTATTACAAAATATATTTAAGAAAAAACTTGTGTTGGAGAGAAATAAAGTTAAATCTTTGATGTTTTCAATATACAAAATTTATTTCTTTGAAAATATACACTAAGCTGGTTATGTAAGCATAATAATGATTCTATAATGCAGAATAAACACTTAAAAGAATTGAAAAAACTTTAATACCCAATAAATCGTATCTCCAGCAATTAAGTTATTCACACTCTGATACTAGACTTTCCGCTACGCTTGAGGCAGTCCACTTCCCTTTTTGTTTTCTGATGTGTTTACGACGGTGTTGGCTCGATCCAAACCAATAGTTGGATTCAATCAATTATAGTACTATGGAATAAATTAAAACCATAGCAGAATTGAATCGAGATGATATAGAGGAATTAGAACATGCATTCGAAATGTTCGCTAGAAAATGAGATTGCAGACTTTAAAATAGCATTGAAAGCTATCAAAGAATCATGAAGATTAGCTGGTTGGCATTTCTGCTTTGGTCAGCTAACTTGGTAATGGGAAATCAACTCTACTAAGAGGATGGGAGGAAAATATTTGGTAACAGAACTTCAGAGTAATAGTCAAAGTGGAAAGATAGAGACGAACAACTTTGCAAATGCCACCCTTAGATATACAAAATTCACCCAAAATCTCTCATCCATGTGGCACTTCCAAGCTCTACTCACTCTAATTTGATGGATATGGCTAAAGGGGTTGATTATTGAGCTTGGGGACCAAACAGAAGTATTTATATCCAAGCTTCCATCAAGCTTTTCATGGTTATGTGTCAAGTGTTCCACATAACATGGTAGAGAACTGTAGAGGGAGTAATGGACCACTCCTAGAGCTCCCAACAAGAAATTAATCAACTACAGATGGTTTCTGTAATTATTGGAATTGGTGGCAGATGGTTTCCAAATCATCAGCGGCCATAAAGGGAAATGTAAAGGGAGCTAGCATTCTCCCACTTGGTCCATACTTCCAATCTAATGTCTCATCTTAGAACCCATTGATAATCTGTATTAAGTAATATAGATACAGGAATCATGCCGATAAGTCGTCTAATGACGAGTATTATCTTCCATGTATTACTATGTATTTATTTCTATTATAATTTATGTGGTAACAATTTCTTAATGAATAAACCTTATGTTTATTCTTGGTTCTATGTCGATGAATTCTCTCAAATCAAATTAAGGTGCACATAATTATGAGGAAAGCATCACAATAATTAAGAATTTGATTAAAATAACATTGTCCACACAATGAGAAACTACATAATGGAACCATGTCCCATATTCATTACATGATCATTGAATTTCAACGGTGGCATGCCCTTAGTCAAAGGATCAGCGATCATCAACTCAGTGTTGACGTGTTCAATGACCACTTTCTTTCCTTTAACATGTTCTCTTATAGCTAAATACTTAATGTTGATGTGTTTATTTCGACTCCCACTTTTGTTGTTTTTAGCCATAAAACCAACAGCTGAATTGTCGCAATACATTCTCAATGGCTTAGAGATAGAATCCATAATTCTAAGCCCAAAAATGAAACTCTTAAGCCATACACCATGTAAAGTAGCCTCAAAACAGGAGATGCAATCGACTTCCATAGTGGAAGTGGCAATCAAGGTTTGCTTGGCACTCTTCCATGATACATCTCCACCAGCCATCATAAAAATGTATCCTGATGTTGATTTGCGTGAATCAACACATCTAGCAAAGTCAGAATCTGAGTAGCCAATTACTTCCAAGTTGTCCGTCCATCTATACATAAGCAAGTAGTTTTTGGTTCCTTGAAGGTACCTCATTACTTTCTTTGCAGCTCTCTAGTGGTCTAAACCTGGATCACTCTAATATCATCCCAACATTCCCACAACAAATGCAATGTCAGGTCTTGTGCAGACCTGAGCATACATTAGGCTTCCGACAGCAAAAGCATATGGAATGTTCTTCATTGTTCCCTTCCAAATTTGTTTTTCGGGCATTGGTTCAAATTGAACCTATCACCCATCACAATGGGAGCTACACTTGGTGAATAATCGTTCATCCGAAATTTCTCTAAAATTTTATTAATATAGGTTTCCTGAGACAGACCCAAGATGCCTCGAAATTTGTCTCTATGGATCTTAATTCCAATGACAAAAGATGCCTCACCCATATCCTTCATATCGAGATTTTTAGACAGGAATTGTTTCACCTCATGCAACAAACCCTTATCATTGGTTCCTAACAAAATTCCATCCACATATAAAACAAGAAGACAGGTTTTACTCCCACTGACTTTCAGATATATACAATGATCCATAATGTTTTCTATAAAACCAAAAGAAGAAATTACATTATGGAATTTCAAATACCATTGGCGAGATGCTTGTTTTAAATCGTATAATGATTTCTTGAGCTTGCAAACCAATTTCCCACCATCACTAGAGGGGAATCCTTCAGGTTGTTTCATGTAAACCTCCTCCTCTAGATCTCCATTGGGAAATGTTGTTTTCACATCCATTTGTTGCAACTCCAAGTCAAAATGGGCTACTAATGCCAAAATAACATGCAAGGAATCTTTCTTAAATACAGGAGAGAAAGTCTCCGTGTAATCGATTCCTTCGTTCTGAGTGAATCCCTTAGCAACAAGTCTTGCCATATATCTCTCAATGTTGCCCAATGAGTCTTTCTTTGTCTTAAAGACCCATTTATATCCAATGGCTTTTGCACCATTAGGCAACTCAACAAGATCCCAAACTTCGTTACTCTTTATAGAATTCATCTCTTCCTTCATGGCATTGTACCATAATTCTGATTCTTTGCAACTCATGGCTTGTGAAAAAGACTCGGGATCATTTTCGGCTCCAATGTTGTAGTCAGATTCTTGCAGATACACAACATAATCATCAGGAATTGCTGATCTCTTTGGTCTACTAGATCTTCTTAATTTTGTACCATCATCTTCATGAGAAGTATGTGGTTCAACTCGTTGTTCAAAATTTCTTAGAAACTCTTGAACTACTTGATCTACTGGAATGCCGTCAACAGCTTCTGGAACTTCAACAATTGGTTTTTCAACACCAGTTTGTTGTTGTGAACAATAACCAATCTATCACTTGAGGTGGAAGGTTGAGATTATGAATGATCCTTCGAAGAAACTATGTTTCGATTTTGATCTCTTGCACTAATCAAGTCATTTTCAAGAAACTTTGCATTTCTTGACTCCACAATCCTAATGCTGTGAGATGGAAAATAAAATCGGTAACCTTTAGACATTTAAGCATATCCAATGAAATACCCACTAATGGTCCTTGGGTCCAGCTTCTTCTCTTGTGGATTATATATTCTCACTTCAGACAGGTTTCCCCAAACGTGCATATGTCGCAAACTCGGTTTCCAACCTTTCCATAATTCAAATGGCGTTTTAGGAACAACCTTGGTTGGAACCCTGTTTAATATATACACTACCGTCTTATGTGCTTCAGTCCAAAAGGATTTAGGAACATTGGAGCTGCTAAGCATACTCCGCACCATGTCCAATAATGTTCGGTTTCTTCTTTCTACTACACCGTTCTGGTCGGGTGAACCAGGCATGGTGTATTGGGCAACAATCCCATGCTCTTGAAGAAATTTTGCAAATGGTCCAGGTGCTTGACCATCTTCTATGTATCTACCATAACATTCTCCACCTCTATATGATCTCACGATCTTAATTTGCTTGTTGCATTGTTTCTCTACTTCAGCCTTAAAGATCTTAAAGACATCTAATGCTTTGTTCTTTTTATGAAGCATGTAGAGATACATATATCATGAGTAATCATCTATAAAAGAGATGAAGTATCTCTGACCATGTGAGTCCATGTCTAGACTACATATATCAGTATGTATGATCTGTAATATGTCTGAACTCCTATTGGCACCTTTCTTTGACTTGTTGGTTTGCTTTCCTTTTATGTAGTCCACACAAGTCTCAAAATCAGTAAAATCTAGAGTATTAAGTACCCCTTCATTTACCAATATTTTAATTCTTTCTATGGAGATATGAGCTAATCTCCGGTGCCATAGTTTGGAGGAATCCTCATTAATAACACATATTTTAGTGCCAGTGTGAACATGCATTGAATCATAAGTGACATCGTTTTGTAAATTAATGTAGTAAAGACCATTAGACAAAATACCATTCCCAACACAATCAAACTTATAAAATAAACTGAAGGATGTTTCTAAAAAGTTAAAGGAATATCCAAAAGGTACAAGCCTTGAAACTGAAATCAAGTTTCTAGAAAAACTTGGAACATAAAAAGTCTTTTCTAATTCTAAAACAAAGCCACTACTTAAAGTTAAATAGCATGTTCCTATAGCTTCCACATGTGAGCCCATCTTGTTTCCTGATAAGATGCTTTGCTCACTTCCCACTGGCTTCCTTAGATCTTGCAAACCCTGCAAGGAATTCGAAATGTGAATTGTTGATCCAGAATCAATCCACCAGGTGTTAATATTGACATTAACCATATTAGATTCATAACGAGCAAACGATATTTGATTACCTTTGTCTACAAGCCATTTCTGAAATTTTGTGCATTCCTTCTTCATGTGTCCCTTCTTTTTACAGAAGAAACACTTGGAATCCTTCTTGATATCAGCTTGGGAAGGTACTTTACCTTTCCCTTTCTGATTGGCTTGAGATTTTCCCTTTCCACACGTTGCCAGCATTGCACTTTCTCCTAGTTCCACACCAGTCTCCCTTCCTCTTGAACACACATGGTCATGAGTTCATTAATTGACCATTTATCCTTATGTGTGTTTTATGAGATTTTGAAGGGTCTGTATTGGTGCAAAAGGGTGTTCAGGATGTAGGGCACTAAGAAGGACTCCGATATTTCAATCTCGAGTTTCTTCAATTGAGCCACAGTGTCCCTCATTTGCATGATGTGCTTGCGAACACCTTTCACACTAGTGAGCCTTCGAGATGAGAATTTCATGATTAGGGTGCATGCTAGTACCTTCTCTGAAGTGATGAATTGATCATCAATGGCTTTCAACAAGTCTCAGACCTTTTCATGCTGATCAATGGAACCACGAATACCAGCAGAAATTTTAGTCTTAATGAACATCATGCTTAGGCAATTAGATTGCTCCCATCATTCATAAAACGTGATGTCCACTGTAGTGCTGGTATCAGTGAGTGCAGGTGGTTCATCTTTCCTAATAGCATAGTCTATGTCCATCCACCCTAAATGAAGGAGAACCCTCTCCTTCCAAACCTTATAGTTATCTCCCTTAAGTTCAGGGATATCACAACGAATTTCAGAGAAATTTGCAAGTTGTACAACAACATAAAATTAAAGATTACAAGCTTATGTTAAAATTGAGGCTTAAATAAATTTTCATGCTTTACCAATGTAAATCATGCTTAAAATTGAATATAATGACATAAAAATTGTCTGTGGGCTAAATTTTCAATTCAAGCAGATTCAATTATTCTTTATGATAGTATCTATCAAATTATTCACTTAATTCATAATTCTAAAGGGTATATTATGATTATAATTTGATATAAATTCTATCTTAGATTTGAACTTTATGATAAAACTATTAATTCATAATTCCTATGGGTAAGCTATGAATAATTGATATTTATCCTAATTATTATATATAAATATAATAATAATTCCTGTGGGAAAAAAATTTATTATATCTAGTATAATTAATTATAATTAATGTCTAAATGTTCTTTTATGTGATCCTAACCAATCATATATATCATTTATTTTATTTTTTTATTTTATTTTTATTTTTAAATTAGAGATGCTATCTATTCTCTAATCAATTAAAAATTTATATGGATCACTAGACATTATTTCTTTTATGCATAAAAATTAGCTTGATATGAGAATAATGATAATTTGCATAAATAAAACTATAATATTCATGCATAACATTCAATGGTGGGTCTCGTATACTCATCCAAAATAGCATGTTTTAATTAGAGTAGAAATAAGCAATTCATGCAAATTAAATATGAGCATAGTTAATAAATTTGTGCAACAATTATCCAAATTGCATATAATTAAACCAAATAAATATTATAAGCATAAAATTTGAGCAAAAATTAGACATATTTCCAAATAAATGCCTTAATTCAGAAAATTCTCAAAATATGGCATTTAGCCAAATAGAGCATGTCTATAAACACCACGACAGAGATAAAAATTGCTCTGATACCAAATGTAAGTATAATAACATTTCTATAATGTTGAATAAACACTTAAAAGAATTGAAAAAACTTTAATACCCAATAAATCATACCTCTGACCATTGATGCTACCCACACTCCGATACCAGACTTTCCGCTACGCTTGAGGTAGTCCACTTACCTTTTTGTTTTTTGATGCGTTTACGATGGCATTGGCTCAATCAAAACTGGTAGTCTGATTTAATCAATTACAATACTATGGAACAAACTAAAACCATAGCAGAATTGAATCGAGATGATATAGAGGAATTAGAGCACGCATTCGAAATGTTCGCTGGAAAATGACAATGCAGACTTTAAAATAGCACTGAAAGCTATCGAAGAATCATGAAGATTAGCTGCTGGGCATTTCTGCTTTGGTCAACTAACTTGGTAACGGGAAATCAACTTTATTAACAGGATGGGAAGAAAATATTTGGTAACAGAACTTTAGAGTAACAGTCAAAGCAGAAAGATAGAGATGAACAGCTTTGCAAACGCCACCCTTAGATTGACAAAATTCACCCAAAATCTCTCATCCGTGTGGCACTTCCAAGCTCTGCTTGCTCTAATTTGATGGTGTAAGGTTGAAGGAGTGGAGTGTTAAGCTTGGGGACCAAACATAAGTTTTTATAGCCAAGCTTCCATCAAGCTTTTGATGGTTGTGTGTCAAGCGTTCCGTAGAACATGGTAGAGAACTAAAGAGAGATTAATGGACCACTCCAGGAGCTCCCAACAAGAAATTAATCAACGACAGGTGGGTTCCGTAATTATTGGGATCGGTGGTAGATGGTTTCCAAATCATCGACGACCATAAAGGGAGTTGTAAAGGGAGCTAACAGGTTACACCTCAAAAGTTTAATAACTTCCCCATTAAACTATAGAATCCATATAAAACTGCATTAATTTAGTGCAATGAGATCAAATGATTTTGTTTTGTGCCAAATGTGTTGAAAAGGATAATTTAAAAATGATATCATCACAAAAACTTTATTATCAAAAGTTTGCAAAATAACATGAGACCTACCCCTGCCATCGTTCGATAATTTGTTACTAAAGATAATGGATGGATATTTGTCTTAAAACCAATTTAGATTTATCTTTGAATCATAGAGATCAAATTTCAAGAAATATAATTTTCTTAAAATATAGAACGTGAAAAAAATTATATTGAAATCATAATAAATATAAATTAAATAAACTTAATAATTTTAACTTACATATAATACTATTATTATAAATTGAGTTAAATAATTTTTTTAAGGTTATTTATACATTAAAAAGTTTAAATAAATAAAAAAATTAACAATTTTATAAAAATTATTATCACTTTAAAAAAA
>APFE030699451.1:66008-98215 GCA_000404065.3 Pinus taeda | reverse complement strand
TTAGGGCAAAGATGAGTTAAATGGTCCCCACTGCACAACTTGCATGGGAACTTGACTTTCTTCTTTGACTCATTTCCACCCCCACCAGCATTATTGCCGGACTTGTTTGCATCAGGCTTCCCATCCTGGTTCTTTTTCTTGCCTCGTCCTTTCTTCTTCCCATTGGAGTTTTGACTTCCTTTGGGATTATCGGATTGGACGGCATTAATTGAAGAAGTTTGGGGAGCGGAAGGATTAGACGATGTGACTTGGTTGTTAGAAGCAGTTTGTAATGACAACTGCTGCAATTGATTCAACAAGTTCACCGTATTTGTGTCTACTGACCCAACAATGCCATCCGCGTGTGGGCCTAGCTTCGGCTTAGCTACTTCGACCTTAGACCTAAGAGCATCTGGCAGGTACTTTGATAGGATCCTAGACTGAGAGTAGATCAGTTCTAATTGATGGGCCCTAAAAATGGCTTGCTCCTCGGAATAGACCCCCGACATGGAGACGTCCGTGGAGATCTCAGGTACCAAAGATTTCAAGAACCACTCGAGACGGTATTCCAGAGCGATTTTGGCTTTAATAAGCCTCTTTCTTCGTCTCCATTCCTGTATGTAATCATAAATGTGAGTTGCCCTATCCTGACGAAAAGTAGCTAGCAGTTCAGTTCCGGCATCATACCGGACGGGCAACTGAAAATGGTTCAAGAAAATGTTAGCTAAGTCGGCGAATGATGAAAAGTTGCCCCCAGGCAACTCTATATACCACTTAGCCGCATTACCAGTTAAGGTGCGTTGAAATAATCTCAACCTAACCGAATCATCGATCAGGGAGTTCGACGAGCACCATAAGTGAAACGTGGTTACGTGGTCGCCCGGGTCCTCTCCGCTTTTCCCTTCGAATTTTGGAATATCTGAAGGGAGTTTGGTTGGGACTAGAGGCCAGGTCGGATTTTAGTTGATTGGGTCATTGGTTAACTTAGTGAGGTCTGGCAAGTTTAACGTTGCCAAAAACGGAAGTCTAGGCGGAGCTTGGGGGTTCCACCCTGACTGGGTGGCGGTCCCGAAGCTCTGAAAAGATTGGCCTGGATTTTGGGAGGCACCAGGCTGCCCGAAGTATCCTGTAGAACCCGTTGAGCCAAAAGGGAGACCTTGTGACCCAGAAAATCTCGGAGTTTGACCAACTCCGGCCGTATATCCACTATACCCTGCAAAGTTTCCTCCAAAAGGAATGTAAGGAGTTGACAACCCCTGATATGGATTCCAAGCCGAAGCTAGGGGAGGAATGCTTTGGAATGAACTAACTGTGGTATACGGTCTGTTCCCGTATTGGCCGTAGAATAGATTCCCAGTTCCGGCACTGTTGAGCCCAGGGTTATTGCAACCTTGGAAAGGATTACTGCTTTGTCCTACTGAAGAAAAAGGCATGGATCCTACCGTAGGGTTGGAATGTGGTATATGACCACTTCCAAATGGAAAACCTTGGAACGAAGCCGACACACTCATTGTGGACATGGCGGCCCCGAACGGAGCTGAGGGAATGCCCAATGATTGGGCGCCAAATGGGAAGTACCCAGAACCGAAAGCATTTGTTTGGGAGCTTCCACTCGTGGATGGAATGGAAGTAGACCCAACAACGGATGTGCTAGTAAAATATCCGAATAACGAGATGGAGGGGATGGAAATAGTTCCACCTCCTTGCATAGATACAAGGGTCTATGCAGACGTAGCACTAGTAGAAGCCATGCTTCCCGTAGTGGTCATCGAAGGTAAGCGCGTAGCGTAACCTGGACTTGCCGGTTTTTGCGACGGATTTCCAACGTATTGCAATACGCGTGGATAACTTGATGGTAGGGGAGAATTCGGAGCCGCTAACGACTCCGAAAGTTCTTCTACCTCAATACTATCTTCCGCTTGTAAGGGAACTTGAGAAGGAACTGGTGGGTTCCTTTCTTGTTCTACGGAAGTACCAGGCGTTGCTTCAATACTATTGCCCCCGAGGGGAGGATCAATCCCCGATGCGTCAATTGCAGTGGGACGGAACCCACCAGTATTATTGCCTCTGCGCCTTCTCGGAGAAGGCTCTGTACTTGGTGGTGAGAGACCACGAAGTCTACGAGACCGTCTGGGAGATCGGTCAGCCACTTTGAATTCTTTGTTTAGAAATCTAACTAAAGACTCAAAAAATTTAAAGCTAGGCCGACTAAGAGCATAGAGCACCCACTAAAAGTCCCTAAAGATACAGCCAATCAAAACAACTTTCAAGTATTTCCGCTTCGGGTGATTAAGACCGGACACCAAAATACGAGAAAGTGGAAAATAAAGGGCCTTCCGAAGATAGTCTGGGGTGATGAGGACCCAGGCCTATCAGCGAAGGTATCAGAGGAAGTTACGCTGACCTCCTAACAACAGTCTGCACCGGTGCAAGCCCCCAAGCTTCGCAAGGGTGCCCTCCAGTAGTACCGTTGAAAGTGATACAACGTCGACCTCAGGTGCCACGGGATTCCCCTCCGCAGCCACCTATGTAGTTCTCTAGGAGTGGCAACTAAGGACACCAACTCGTCATAGAAGCCAGGCGGAACGGTCTTGAGGTAAGTTCGGACAAGTAGGAGAGGGGGTATCTCTCTTCCCTGTCTTCACAGACCCTCGCGCTTAACTCCCAGATCTGGAGCTTTCCTGGTCTTCCTAACGCTATTGGATTTTCTCTCTTTAATCAAACTCCTATGTTTTGATGTTTAATGTGGCCTTGGAGAGTTAACTCTCCACTCGCCTATTCCAAGGCCCTAAAATCCTAAAACTTGTTTGTGTAACTTAAAATAAAACAGTTCTAGTTGATTTTAATTAGCGCTTGATTTTAAGGGTTGTTCTTTAAGTCAAAGGATGGTGGAAGTGAAACTGATGGTGTGTTTTTTGACGCAAAAAAGATTAATAAAACTTAACTATATTCTTATGCACTTTTTCATTGTTTTTCGATGAAAAGTAATCTTTTACAGGGTTCAGAAGGAAAATTCTACTAAAACAAACTTTTTGTTTTTTTTTTCTATTCATTCATACTTCACACTCAAAAGTTAACAAATCTACTTTATGCCAAAAGAGATGCAAATTTGTCCTAAATGCAAGACTAAATGCTTGATGCAAGATTGAAAACTACTCTAACTAGAAATAAAAGTTGTTTTTGTTGATCAAATTTCCTTTTTGCCACTTACTATATTTAGATGGAATCAAAGATGGTACAATTTGTCTAAATACTAAAATAAAAACTCAAGATAACAAAAACACTTTCATTCAACAAAAGGAAACAAAATGAAAAGCAAGTTCAAGAAAGCAAAAACTAAAAATTTTCAAAAACTTCACTTGAAAGTAGAAACAAAAAAGGGTCCTTTTGAAAATGCTTTCAACAAAAATCGTCACTTCACAATTGAAACAAGCAAGAAACACTTTTTGCAAGTTTACACCCAAGAAGGAATGAAGACTCAACAAAAAACAAATGTTCTCAAAAGGGCTTTCAACAATGGAAGGTAGCAAGGAAAGCTTTGGTAGCAAAAACCAAAAAAGATCAAAAAGACGGTTCCAAGAAAGTATCAAAATGACAAGTTTGATGAAACAAAGAAGCAATAGGTCATAAAAAACTATTTCGTTAAGCAAACCAAAAAGTCACCAAGAAGCAAAGTTAAACACAAAGATTAATAACAATCTTTTCTGCTCTGATCACTTAGGGCAGCCAAGATTCCAATAAGGAAATCTTGTGTGTTTAAAGCAAAAAGATGATGACACTCGCAAGCACGAAACAAGACCAAGACTTCTTATAATTTAGAGAGAAGTCAGAGTAAGGACACTTGCTGGAAAACAGAGAACTGATACTGTCAAAGATGACTACTTAAAACTGACTGAAAGCACCAGAAACACTCTAGAGACAAAAAGGTTTATAAATCTTGAAAACTGCCAAGTATACGCGACTGCATTCAGTGCAGAATGCGTGTATACGCGACTGTGCCTGAGGAAACCTGCGTATACACGGTTTTACTTCAGACAACAAGCGTTTATACGCTTCTGTAAGTAAGAAAAGCAGTGTGTATGTGGTCTTTCAATAAAAAATAAAAAAGAAACTCAAGAAACTGGTAAAACTCAAAAGTCAGAAACAGACCAAACAATAACAATAAGCCAGCAAGTTACTGAGCCCTGATAGGCTTGACAAATGCCCAACTGGGAACAACAAGGATGTTTTTTCCCAGCGGAGTCGCCAGTTCTGTTGCGGGATATTATCCCCTAAGGCTCTTGGGTGGAACCCTAGCAGACTGGAAGTTGTCTAAGTCAAGAAACTACCACACACAGCCGTTTATGCTAGAAAAACCTATCTCTAAGTGAGAACAGAAGGACATACTTGAGGTCCTACGTTTGGGTAGTCATACTCAAGGGCGTGACAAAACCCTTCTTCACGTCCCTTCGCTCCTTCTTTGCCCTGCAAAAAACAAACAATTCCAAAGATGCAGCAGTTATATTGGAAAAGATTTACAGTAAAGAAATGATCTTTATGTTATATAAGAAAGGAAGTTAGTTACAAACTTCTAGACATCCATTCATGCATGAAATTCAACTATGAACATCATTAACATAAAGAAAGAAGCGTTTTGGGAACAAGACGTGTTTCTTTATTAGAAAAATAGAATAATATGAAAAAAGAGTAATATCACCTGAACCACTTCTGCAGGCTCAAAGCTCAGCCTCCTTCTGGATCCGTCCCGCCTCAAGCCTCTAGTAGGTCACCTTCCAATACTCACTCCAAGATGTCATGACTAAGGGATGAACATCAAATCTCAAGGAAACAAGGGTTTCCTGTACAATATGGGGGAAGTGCAGAAGGCACAAGGGTCTTCAGACCTGATCAGGGGGAAAAAACTCAGTATAATAACCTTGCTCTATACTCTCTCCTCCTTTAGGCCTTCCCTTTGATGTCTTTCTATACCAATTCCAAAGTAGTTTTTTAGTTAGGAATTGGTTGGGGATAGTTGAGGCCACGGGCACTAACAGGTGATCAGCAGGTAAAACCCGCGATCTCCGCCCAAAAATAAGGAGTTTTTATATTTTTTAAGTGTTTTAATACATATACGCGGGTTAGGTATGTATGAACCCGCGTATACACGCGTTTAACTCAGGGCAATGTCGCGTACAGGGAATAAAACACTGTTTTTTAAATATATGACCAGGTCTGGAAGGAGGGGTTGCCCTAGGCCATGGCTGTAGCATCACAAACCATACTGGTGAGATTTGGAGCTATAACAAAGTGCAAATTTGAACTATTTTCAAAGTGATAAAACTCAACAAATTTATTTTCAAAATGAAGTGAAGGTAAGAGAGACACTTTGCGCTTTCGAAATGAAAATTGCTTTTCGACACTTTAAAAACTATTAATTCAAATAATATTGAATAGTAACTATATAATCGACTATCAAGAACAATGGGATTGTCTTCTATGACTGAAAACGACAGCTACGACACTTCCAAATCAAGATGACAATTCGACTATGCTACTTCTTTGCAAAAGAGAACTGAAAATGGCGCACAATACATAAAAACACTTACAGTTCTTTGCATTATGGAGGTGGAATAATGTAAGAGAAGGGGGTTTTCATAGAGATACACTGACCACATACAACAAAATTCCTAAATAGGACTGAAAACAGTGAGGAAAAACCAAAGTTTGAAGGTAAAGTTAACCTTCCCTGACCATCGCACTTGTCACACAGTGAATTCTGTATGCAGCGCACCTACTGCACTTGGGTAGTGCGATGCATATAGACTGCCTTGAAGGCAGGGTGCGATGGTACCAGTGTGAGACTTTAAACTAGTTTTTACTCACAATTTGCAATTCATTTCAGAGATTTAGGCCGAGTAAGTGACTTTCAGTACATGTAAATCACAGGGGTTGATCTAAGGAGGTTACTAGAGCCACCACTTAGGGCAATTAGGCTATTTGCAGATCTATTGTGTAATTCATAAACAAAACTCGAAGATAGACTGAAGCAACATTGATCTACTTTGCATTTGTATAACAAATGCAGTTCAAAGGCTAGCTAGCTTGGCTTCAGGCTCCGTCTGTAAGTTTATAAAAGAAACAAAGATAAGCTATCAAACATTCTAGTCGCTCCCCAGCGGAGTCGCCATTTTGTTATCGGGAAGAGTGTCCACTCGGATGCTGCTATTCCCACTAAGACTGGTATCTATCTTAGAAACAAACAAGTAAAGTCTACTTTCATTTTCCTTTATGAAAATAGATAAGAGTGGAACAAAGGAAACCAACCTTAGTCTTGCACTTGATTTCCTTGTTTGATTCTTCTCCTTCCTGATAGAGCTTTGTCGCTTCTTCTTCATCTACCCAGCTTCAAAGAGCACCTGTGGAATCATAGCAACATACTACTATCGAAGAACAAAAATCTATATTCATAAATAACACAGGATCAGATATGTGTTAACCATACAAATGCATATATAAGCAAATATACAAGAATATGGAGAAAAACTTGAATAGCTTTATTAAGATCAAAAGTAGCAAGAGGATTACAACCATATGTTCTGACCCAGCATCATCCTCCAGCAAGAAAGCCCTTCTTCACCTCAAGTAAAGCTTAGATCACCCAACACTATGAAGTTACACCAGAAAAACCAACAGCACTTCTCTACAAGATACAAGATTCCAGCCTCTGGATCTCTGTGATGAGGGATCCATATATAGATGATTGTAGGGAGGTGAGTCATCTTATGGGGTCTTGATTAGTGTCTTCTCTTTGATAGTTCTTGATTCCACTTGGAGAATGATGATCTCTTACTCATCCCTGGTCGAAAACAGAGAGGCAAGTGTCAGAGGGGAAGCTTCTAGACGATTCCATGATCTTCCACATCGCAATTTGTCCCTGCCATTTTTCAATTCCCCACCATCGCACCCTACAGAGGATCCACTCTATATGCATTGCACCCTGTACACTAGGAAGGTGATATGCATTGCACCGTCTGCATTGGGTTTTCAGTATGGTCCAGTTTTGACCATTTATGAGCAGTTTTTATTGGAGAACTTTTGGGAGATGATGTAATCAGCTGACCTTGCTCCTTTAGGCAGTCAAGCAACACTTTTAGGGACTTAGGATCCCTTAGTTTATGGACATTTATGATTGGTGTTGAAGTGCCCAAAAATTCCTATAACATATTTCCATTCTTAGTGGAAGGAAGGCCTAACATGTAATCCATGGAGATAGATTCCCAAGGTCGACTAGGGGTAGGCAGCAGGGTATAGAGGCCTTGCTTCTTGATGGTCAGTTTGGCAATGGCACAGGCAGTGCATGATTTGATGTATTTCTTGACATCCTTTCGAAGATTTTGCCAATATAAATGCTTTTCAATACTACCACCATTTTTTCGACCCTGAAATGCCCAGCAACTTGACTATAGTGTGCTTCCCAAATCATCTTCACACGCTAACTTGAAGGAACACAAAGGTGACCTAGGTGGCATAATAGGTCATCCTGGAGGTGAAAATATGGAACATGTTGACCCTCCAAGAGTGTCTGGTGTGTGTGGCCGAACACCAGGTCGCTTTTGTAGAGCAGTGGCCAATCAGAAGTCTCATGCCCACAAGAGTTGAACATGGTGGTTAATGCCATGATCGGTGGTCCACTAAGGCAATCTGCAACATTATTTGTGCTGCCATTCTTATACTTGATATTCAAATGGAATTGTTATAGGTATGTGGACCACTGCTAATGGCGATCATTGTGCAATTTCCCTTGGGTCTATATGAACTGTAGGGGTTGGTGGTCTGTGTGGATAACCGTTTCCTTCCCCAAAATGTAATGCTTCCATTATCGGTAGGCTTGCACAATGGAATACATCTCTTTGTCATAAGTGGGATAATTTTGGACTGTGTCTGAAAGTGTCTCACTGTGATATGCCACTAGATGCCCGTGTTGAGTAAGGACTGCCCCGATAGCATAGTCAAAGGCCTCTGTCTTGACCTGTAATGGTTGTTGCAAGTCTGGTAATGTAAGAACTGGTGCCGAGCAGAGGTGATCTTTCAACTCTGTGAATGTCTTATGCTGAGATTCGGACCAAAACAATTTTTCTCACTCCTCCCTTGGTGACTTGACTCAAGGGCCAAGTGATATGAGAAAATCCCAACACGGACTTGCGGTAGAAGTTGGCAAGGCCTAGAAAGCTATGAAGCTCTATTAGAGTGGTTGGAGATGGCCAATCCCGAATGACTTAGATCTTGGCTAGATCTACATGCACCCCCTGTTCATCAATAATGTATCACAGATACTAAACCTAGGTCATGCCAAAAGTGCATTTCTCCAAATTGGCACATAACTTGTGTTTCCACACTGTTTGGAGAACCTGTCGGATGTGGTGGAGGTGCTCTTCCCAACATTGGCTGAAGATCAGGATGTCATCCAAGTATACCACTACAAATGAGCTGGTGAATGGCCACAAGATGTCATCCATTAGCCTCATGAAGGTTGCAAGAGCATTCGTCAATCCGAAAGGCATAACCAACCATCCGAAAAGGCCCTCCTTGGCTTTGAAGGCAGTCTTCCACACATCGGAGGGTTCAATTGGTACCTGGTGATATCCTCACTTCAAATCAATCTTGCTGAAATATTTTGCCCCCTTTAGTTGGTCCAGGAGGTTATCAATCCATGGGATTGGGTACCTATTACAGATAATGATCTTGTTCAGTGCCTGATAGTCAATACAAAGTCTCCAAGTCCCATCCTTCTTCTGTACCAACACGATCGAACTCCCACAGGGTGATGAACTTGGACGGATGTGACCTTTTTGTAGCAACTCCTGAATTTGCCTCTTGATTTCATTGTTCTCTAAAATGAAGCACTGATAGATTGGTCCATTGAGCAGTGACGCACCTGGGGTCAGATCAATGGATCGCTTGACCTGACAGTGCAGAGGAACCCCTACGGGGGAGGTGAAGATGTCCCCATACTCCTCCAGGACCTTGTCCATCTGCAGTTGTCGTGTGGAGGGGCCCTGTTTGGAGGTCATGGCCATTGTATTCTTCTTTTCTTGAGGGTGTATTATCAAGAAAAAAAATTTCCTAGAGTTGTAAACGAGCTTACTGCATTGTTTTGTAGTAACCAAAGAAATGGCAGTAGGCGGTGCTACCTTTGGTATCCTGTACAACTTATTTCCCAAAGTAACAATAACAGCACGGGGCCTTGATTCATACAAAGCATGTCCCTTCCACAAGTATGGTTGTCCTAATAATACATCACAAACTTCAAGGGGAGCAATGTCACAGAAAACCTCATCCATGAAGGGCTTGATGTTGTATGGAAGATGACACTCTTGGCTCACACGAAGATCCCGTCCTTGGTGAAGCCACTTGATGGTGTACGATTATGGATGTGTTGTGGTCAGTAAGCCTAGCCGCTTCATGACTTCTATCGAAATGAGGTTCTTTTGGGTACCGCTGTCAACAATGAACTATAGTGGGGAGCCCTTTACCCACATCTAGGAGTGGAAGAGACACTCCTCCTCCTCTGGATCTTCAAGTTCCTCCTTTTGGATCTTCATGGTGGCAATGGTGGCGTTGGGCTCTCCATCAATAATCTTCTTCCCTTTGTCATTCCACTTATCGAGTTCTGACTCAAAGTCAGAACATGCATCTAATTTCGAAACCTTTAGCTCGGTCACCAGTGACTGCTTGGCCCAACACTCACTTGTGTTGTGAGTGGAGCTCTTATGGAACTCACATGACTTTCTCGTGTCCTTTTTCGGTTTTGCGGCGTTGTTCTTTGCTTGCAACTTTGGCAGGTTGTCTTGGGTCACCCCTCCTTGGCTTTTTCCATTGTTCTGTGGTTTGGGGTCACCTTTCACTTGTTTCGAATTCGTAGATCCAAAGTCTCGCTTATTTTGTTTAAACTTTTGCTTGACCTTGATGGCATATTGGTATGTTGTGCCAAGCGAGGAGATGTTCAGGAATTCTATTTCTTCCTGGATGTACTTGTGCAGGTAGCCACGATATTTGAGTACCAAATGCTGCTCTGTATCCTTGATACCCAACTTTGTGCGAAGGGTATGGAAAATATTGGTAAACTCTAGTACATCTTGATCCCTTCCCTGTCGCAGCATGGTCCACTTTATGTATTGATCCTCATAGCTTCCAACAGGGTAGTACTACTCCTTGATGGCATCTCGGAATGAATTCCAAGTGGGTGCGAGTGAAAATAGTGAGCCTATACTTTCATCCTTCTGCTCGCAATAGGTTTCCCACCAATCCTTGACGTAGGGAGCTACTTTGAGAAGAGCAAAAATAATATTTTCCCAGCTAGAAAAATCATGAACAGGAAAATAACCCTCTAGCACATTTAACCATTTATTGATGACATCTGCATTTATCTGACCCTTGAATATGAGGATTTCAAAATTAACTTATACCTTAAATGGTGTGACATTTCCAGAGTTGCTGTTGGAAGCCAATGCATCGCCCCTGGTTAATCGGTGAAGGATATGGGCAAAGTTGTCCATCACCACATTCCTTTGTCACTCGAGGGCTTCTTCAAGCAAGATTTTAATAGGATCTCCTACCCCCTCATCTTTCTTTTCATCTGCCATGGAAGGACATCGAGATTTATGAGGCTGGTCTTTCAAAGGTTCGACCAGTCCAAGCCCTAACTCCTTATATCCTAACCTCGTTGGGGACATGCAAACAAAACCAGAGAAGAAAAGAATACTGCTCTAATACCACTGATCCAGATTTAAATAAGAATGCAACAAATTATAGAGATAAATATAAACACAAAGATGCAGCAAAAATAATACTTCATTTCATTAATGTAAAATACTGAAATATGCTTACAAACAGAAATGGGAATAAACTAGCTAGGGTGATGGTAGCTTATCTCTGAGAAGAGATGTGGTGGCTACATGCCTTTGAAATGTCGTACAATGAGGCTCAAGGGAATTTTTATTATTGAACAATAAGAGCAAACCCTAAACAACCAAAACCCTAACCCAAGGAGATGTAACACCAAGAGTTTATGGGCCTCGTTGGGATGAGTTTGACATCCAACTTCCCGAGGTCACGACTTGGTCATATTATCTTTGTTTTATGCACATGATAGCCCATTGGAAAGATCTCTTTGAGGATTACGACAGAAAATACGATATTAGACGAAAAATCGCTAGTGGGTAGATTTCCCAAAAGACATTGTTTAGGGCCTCAAAACAACTCCGAAACTTTAGGACCCGAAAAACTGCTAAAAATAGTAAAGTGTGCTATAATTAAGGAAACTGAAAAAATGAAAGAAGGGTGGGGATCCAAGTGGAATTAGTTGGTGGCCACCAATATCCACCTGCCTTAGGTCATCCTTTAAGAGTTGGATAAATTGTTGTTTGTTATCACCAAAAATTTCATCAGCTAGCCTAATTTACTATATGGATCGAAGTATAGCATGTAAAGCCAATTTTACCCTAGTAAAATTATTTTCGTTGTGAGAAATTACCTAATAAACCAACTTTATTTAGTAATTTATAGTTAAACCCATGAAGAATAATTAAATAAATCACTATTTATTTGCTTTTCTTCTAGGACTAATTAATTAAATCATTGTTTTATGATTATGCCTTGTTAAATTTGACCCAATCATGAAAAATAAACATATAAATCATTATTTATCTTATTTTTATATAAGAATAACTAATTAATCATTAATTAATTACTATTCTTTGTTAAATTTGACTAATCCTTAGGAATAATTAAATAAATAATTATTGTTTATTCATCATTAACTAATTCATTGAGATAATAAATAAATCAATTATTTATTTATTATTTTTAAATAAAGTTTAAAATACTTTCTTCCTCCTAAACAAAATATAAAAAAATATTCCAAGTGGTTAGTCCAAGAATGGGATCGATAAGATTTTATTATTTCTCATTATTCAAGGATAACTCAATATTTTGTTATAAATAGAAGGGTTTTCCATTCATTATTCACTTTTGATTATTTTCATTGTTGCACTTATTGTTGTAACTCTGATTAGTTTCATTATCGCGCACCATATTTTTGTTGGGTTTATGCATTATAGAGGACAGAGACTCTACATAAGATGAAGATGTTTAAGGATAGCCAAGAACCCATCCCATAGAGGGAGACTGCTAACATTTATCTATACTCTTCACAGATGTTATTATAAAATTATTCTTTACATATCTAGTTTCCATTAGATAACTGGGCTCATGACTCTTTCTTTCATTGTTTAATTATGATGATCACATAGATCATAATTTTAACAGGTTTTCTTCTATCAATAGTTGTAGATCTACAATGTTAAGCAGTAATTTCTATTTTTGAGATTGTCTGTCATCGACAATCTTAAGTGGGTTGTTTTTGTACATAATTTAGAAGAAAACACTACGACAAATTGGCTACTCGACTGGGTTTTATACCTCAGATCTAGAAACTTGGGTGAACTTTTCTTTTTAGCTTAGTGTTTCTTCTTTTTTCAATTCTATTAATGTTTCCTAGTGTTTAACCCTAGATCTGATAAATTTATAGCTTCCATAATCTTTCTGGTCATTTCCACAAGTCACAAGAACCAGCCATGATAAAGGCAACAATTTTTTCTGAAATTTGTAGATTGGGAGTCTTGGAACAGAAATTGCAGTTTTCAGCCCAAAAGGTGTGATCTAGTTTCCCAATTGTAGCTTTCAGCCCAAAAAATGTGATTTCATTAAAAAACAAGTTAGAATGTACAATTTCTGGGTTTTAGGTTTTTTCTCAGATCTGTTTCTGGGTTTTGCTAAGAGTTGTTTGCTGAGTGTTTGATCTTTTTCTCATCCTACTTAGGCCTTGATCCATTCTGTTTTACTCGTCAAAGTTGAATTTATCCTCCCTTAGGGCTTCTATTACACTTCCATTTTTCTAGGAGGAGTTTAGCTGAGTGAGAAGTCCAAGTTTTTGTAGCACTTTCAAACACATTTTCCAGATCTGTAACATTTTGTCTCAAATTTGATAAGATAGGTTGCTACCATCCATAGTTTCACATTTAAACTTATTTGGTCATTCCGTTAGGGTTCCATTGGTTGCCCTATGTGTTACACCCATCTCCTTATCTTTTTGCAGTGATCTTCCCTATGGTTTTTTATTATTTCTGCACCACTTTCCAGCAACTTAGTGTCACTTGATCACAGTCACACCAACATTCAGATCTCTTCATCATTTCAATGTATTTTCCATCGGTTTAGTCGCCAAAAATTAAATCGTTTGCAAACCCAATTTGGCTGTGGTTTAGTAATTGTTTCGTTGTTTATTTTCTATTATTTATTTCAATTTATTTGTAGCAAGATTTTTCCTTTCTTTTACAAACACAATCTAAGCTTAATCAATTAACACACTTGCATAGACAAGCACACCTTAAGCGAAGTGTTCTTGTTTTACACCGCCAAGTGAAGACTTAACGTAATAAATATATTTCCCACAATCGAGACAAAATAGATATTGTTGATCTCCCTTCACCATTTCAGTGTTTTGTGTTTCCTTCCATCATTGCACCACGAAGGCGAGAGTCGTGGGAACTGTTAGGCCTTCACCCCTAGTTTCCTCTTGGGCGTATTACTCCCCATCAGGTTCGAGTTCATAGCCCTATGAGTCCCCATCTTGACTCTTCTCTTGGTCCTTCTGATTCCTCATCTGATTTCAAACCTCCTTCACTTCATATCACCACCTTGTTTGGACCCACAACTAGTGCAGGAACCCAACCTGGTGGTGGCTCTAGTTCTACACTATTGGTCACATCAAGTGGAATAGTCTTAGGAACCCTTCCAGCTACCCCCATGCTCCCCTTTATGGTTGGGTTAAGTCTATTGGATCTTAACCTATTGATAAACGATTCCATACACCATGATACTGGTTGGCCCCCAATGCTAACTAAGTTGCCCTCGGACATCCCAAAATTCGAGGCTATTGTTGGAGAGGATCCTACCAACCATGTTCAATCCTTCCACATGTGGTGTTCATCCAACTCCATAACCGATGACTACATTTGTCTTTGGCTCTTCCAATGCATGCTGACTGCAGACACTCCAAAATGGTATGTAGACTAGCCCTCCACCTCTCATTCCATTTTCACAATGCTTGCTAAAGTGTTCTTATCCTATTTCTAGTTACCTCTCTTGTACAACACTGGTATTCAAATTTTGACCACATTCCGTCAATCCTCCACTAGTCGCATTTCTAACTATGTTCAAGAGTGGAATCGAAGGATGAGCGCATGCCATGCCCCACCTTTTGAAAACCATGTCTATCTAGATTGGTTTCCTAAGATCCTTTTATCCCCCATTAGGAAAGATGTCACATCCCATTTTCCTCAGACCAAGGAAGAAGCTCTCTAGACTTCTTTGAGATATGATCTAATTTATGCACAATTCGGTTATGTCTATACTGTCATTCCATACCTCCCTCATCTTAGAAGTGCCAATAAACCAGGGGCATCTCACATCACCAACAGTATTGTTGGATCCCTTTCACACTCTTTGCCATATTCTCAGCAAAGTTATGGATATCCGTAGGGGGACACTAGTTCCTCCAAAATGTATGCCCCTCTTGCTAGAAACATGTTTCCAAGGCCCCAACCCATATACCAAACTATTTCTCCTTATTATGCACAACCTAACACTCTAGCCCAACAAGCATTAGCACCAAATCCTCCCATGGATCCTCAGCCCCAACAACCACTTCCCCTTAGGGACAAGTTCTTGCACAACAGAGTGCTACCAATCACTAAAATTTGAAGAAAAAGAATAAGGGGAAGGGTAACAAGGGTAACCAGAATAATCAAGGTAACTGGCCTAGTGAACCTAAGGGGAACCAGCCTAACACCAAAGACTAGCAATAGGGTGGCTAGCCCAAGCAGAACAAGGCTATTCGTATGAATAAGCCTTGTGCATGTTATGGTGTACATGGCCATTATACACATGAGTGTCCTCTTTTACCCTAGATGCGCAAAATGTGGGAAGCTTAAGCAACTTCTCGAGGCTAACAATCGCCTCAGAATCCTACACCAAATCAACTAGATACACTCACAAATCCTTTCCCTTAGCAAGGATTTTCTACTGCTCAACATTAGCTAGGTCAAGAAGTCTACCTTCCCCAACCTTCTGGTCTCGGTGACTACCAGATCCTAATGATGAACACTGATGAGGTTAACCCCTCCAATATCAACGTACAAACTCAGTCACGTCAATATGACAAGGCACCCACTTCGTCAGCTACCAAGTTTGAAACCAAAGTGTTCACTAAGCCTCTTACGAAACCAAATGGTCCTTTATAGATCCCTCAACCCAATGTTGAGTCCATTCCCAAGATCATAATGGGACCATTATGCCATAATGCGGCTTCTAACAGTGTTGCCCATACATACAGTATAGTAGACAACTTGGCGCAATCACATGCTACCATGTTGACACTAGAAATCCTCCAGTCATGCCCTTCCCAAAAGAAGGCTCTACTAACTACCTTGGGTGTAATGGATACTTCTGACATTTGTTTGATCATCTTCTCAGTTGATGCATCATAGCACCCCCCATTACCTTCATATGTTTCTTTCCAGATACCAGTTAGAGTTCATATTTCCATCATCTCTAGATGCATTATTGACGTAAGCGCATCCACCTGTGTGATGTTAGCTACTGTTTCGAAAAAACTCAAGTCGCCCAAGTTCTCCCACTCCACCATCACCTTGCGTGCTTGGGATGGACACTCCTCCCATCTCGTTGGCATGTACCGCAACTATTTAGTGACCCTTGCAGGCAAGACTGTACATGTCGACATCGAAGTCATGAATGCCCCTTTGGATTACAACATCCTCTTAGGTCGTAGTTACACATATGCCCTGTCAGTTGTTGCATCTGCGGTGTTTCGTAAGAAGTGCTCCCCCCATGAAGGGAAGATCGTTACCATTGATCATTTGACTTACTACGAGCTGAAATCTATGATCTCCCCCGATTCCATCATCTCATCGATGTCTAACAACTAGTCTTCAACTCCTTGCACCAATCTTGCCCAGAGTCTATAAGGATTCCTCATTGTTGGGTGTCTTCCCTGGTCCTCCCCCTCCCATTTCTGAACCTACTTCCATGAGTGTTTACATGTTACAAGCATCACGGGCTACCCTTAAGCAGTCCAATACACCTGATTAACAATCAGCTCCTCAACATACTGTTGTTTCTCTTCCAAAGGAATTCTCTGCACCCACTCCCCAAGTACCTCCTCCATTTGTGCGCCGGTCTCCTATGTCCCCTCCAGGAACTTTTCCTCCAAGTCTTAACCATTTAGGAGCTATTCCACCAGGACATTATCCTATCAGCCATATACCTTTCTTATTTCCCCCCTCTGGGATTTTTTTTCTGTACCTTCCATGGCTTCGCTCATCCTTCCTAACATGACTCTTGGGATCCCTGTATGGTACATCAATCCCCCTGAAAACATTTTGCCTGGTCATCCAAGATTGTATCATGCTTTAACGCCAGTTCAACCTATCCCCATGACCCCTTCCACTGTTTCAGTTCCATCACAACCTCAACAAGAACCAACTCATGTTAAAAAAGCATATGGCTAGGGGGGAAAATCAAAAGGAAGAATTCGAAGGACAAGGCTCCCTAATCTCCTCCAACCCCTAAGGACGCAAAGCCTACACACCCATGTGCTTTGTGTGACGTCGTTAAGCATGCCACTAACAATTGTCATGAGCTTCCTCAACTTAAACAATTGGTTCATGAAGCATTCCTTGAGCTGAATATTTTGAAGGTCAACATTAACATATTGGTCCCACTTAAGAAACTAAAAAATCTTCACACAAACCACCCTTGTGCTCTTTGGGTTCTTCATGGTCACTATTCCCATTGTTTCATGCATCATGATGAATTTCACAATTAACTTGGGTAATTCGTGAATATGAGGCCACTCGTAGTAGAGCCTCTACTCCTTTACTTGTGGATTTTGGTACCACCAGTCAACCAGAACAGGGAAAATCTAGCCCTCCTATTGTGATCCATCCCCTTGATGTTGAGATGACGGACACCACAGGCCCCATTATTTACCTATCATCATCCTTGATTTCCTCACCGAAAAACCTTCTTGAGGTTGTTGCATGCATTTCTATTGAACCTGCTTCTAAAGAATCTGAGGTATCAACATCAGTAGACCCTCTGTCTACTAGTCCATCGTCTACCATTCAAGATGATGCGTATGTGAATCTTATTCCTCAGGTCGATGCAGCAGGTAATGTCTTAGAATCCTGTAGTCAGTCTTCCTCCCATCTACCCATTGCCTAGCCCAATGAGGATGCCATGGAAGCTATGTCTACCCCTAATTACCCTTGCACTTGAAAAATGGGGCATTCCTTCAAGACGATTTCAAAGTCCATCTCCTTCCTAATTCTCCTAATGTGCTCTACCTCCAGAAATGTTTATTACTGCACATCCCTTTGGTTTTCATGTCTTTATTTCTACCATAAAGTTAGGTAGATTGCATCATCTCATCCATTGTATTTTGCACCTTTCATATGGATCCATCATCCACACCATATATCGATCATGCCGATGGTGCAAGTTGCTTCTCCTAGAATCTAGCCTTGGTAGCCTAGGCCATTTTTACACCCTTTCATACATTATTCCTTTCAAACAACATGTGCATTAGATCTTCCACCAATAATCAGGTCAAATATGATGCAGTGATAGGTATGTTAGTCGATGCCCTTGTTCATTGCATCCTTTATTTTCATGTTCATTTATATTCCTTGCTACTTGTCATGCAATTGAATGGTGTGTATCATTTGTGTAACCAAGTCCTATTTAGAAAATATCTATGAGTGAAGATATTGGTACATGAATTTGAAACCATTACCTTTAGTCATGTGCCTAGAGTTAAAAATCACTATGTAGATACCATTGCAAACAACATTCTAGATTGGAATTTATCACATGTATACCATAGAAGATAACCATAGATAAAACAAATTGGAAACCATCATCATCATATTATGTAGCATAAAAGTGTTTGGATCCATAGCTCTAAATACATCAGACATGCCCATAGCATGTTACAAAAATCACAATCAATGAGACCCACATGTCCCTACATCTAGTCACTATCCGGCGGATCTCGCACCAAATACTCTACTCCACTTGTAGATAGATCATCTACTGCCTGACTTGGTATTTTCATAGGTTGCATGATGCCTTACCACTCTGAGGGAAGACCAGTGCACTCATCTATCTATCGATCCTCTAAGTCATGTCATTCATGCTCTGAAACCCTAGTCAAGAGTACATCAAACATACGATACAAGTCAACAAGCAACGTAGTATCCTTTGGACCCTATTGTGATGATGATGTCCCCAGATCTGCAGCCCTAGGTGTTGCACTCGGCCTGCATATCCTACCAGCTTCACCAGTGCTATGTCTGCATAGAAGATATTTCACACTCCGTACCATATACATGTGACAGAAATATAACATAGCAAATTAACACTTATCGTGTGGTCCCCATGCTCTCCCAGGCAGAAGTGGCAAGTCAGGATCCTGAGATAGTTCATCCTACTATAAGGGTAGTTGTCAATGTAAAGGGGAATCTGATCACAGTATGCAAAAAACTTGGGTTGGAACACTTTTGTGACTCCCCCTCCTCCTCCTCTCCACAGTAGCTACCCCTAGTCGCACATCCTAAGTTCCTGTGGGCCCCTATCTCAGATCTATACATGAGGACAGATAGTGGGTATCCTCTCAAATAAGAACGTACACAGTACTATACCAAAAGTGCAATCATGATTCCCTTGCCTCCTATAATGACTCAACTGTCATTTCACTGATGATAGGATAATCTGGGCTTAACCATAGTAGGTCCTAGCCAAAACACTCTCATCTAACATCATCTACCCTCCAGTGATGTGGTGGAAGGCTTGGGTGTCCAAGACCCATAGCACAACTATAGCAACAACTTGCGCCTCTAGCCTCTCTAGATCAACAAGCGGGATAGTCATTCCCTTGACATGAACACCCCATCGACAATGGTTCTCCATGAAATTAGTGATCTTCCTCCCATGAGGTAACACCGGATGAATATCTCCCACCACTCCAAGGGGAGGAAGTCTGGTTAAGAAGTAAATATCCTATAATATGAGCTCAATCTTGTGCCCATGCATGACAAAGACCTCCTTGTCTAGATCCCAATAGCTCACAATTCTCGATAGCAAGGGCTCACTTGCCTTCATCAGTGGGTTCTCTACCAATTTTATAGCCTAATAATGAGCCTATGCCCCTCAAACTGCCTGATCCCCCTAGATTTTGGATCAAATATTATCCAAGTCCTGTTCATGCCAGTTGATTTTAAGCTCTGCCATATTTGGGAAACACCACATGTCTTGTGAGTTCATAAAAGAAAACAACATGTTACACTGATCAACCTGCAACCCCCACCAAGTGAGCAAACGAACCCTTCCTCTAGCCACAAATCCCATTTTTCAACCCAGAAAGTGTGAGCTCACAAGTTTCTAGTTGTTTCCTGTGAGCCAGATTACATTTATCAACCTAGAAAGTGCAATGCAATCGTGAGCAAGGGCAGTGGTCTCTCAAGGAGCTCCCAGGTGCGAAAAATCGGGAAATAAACCATTGAAATTAAAGAGATGAGTAAGGGAACCTACCTGGAAGTCGCAGATCCTAATTCGGACAATCATTTTTTTCACTATGATCTCCACAAGGTTTAGGACCTTTTCCTCTTCTCCACATTCACCACAACTCATTTAGCAAATGAATCCAAATTGGAGGGAAACCACCCTTTCATAGAAAAAACCATAATTTTTCTATCGCCCATTGTGTTTGGACCATAGCTCAGTTTGAAAAAATGTTAGCATCATTGGAAATCTCTCACCGAGATATAAAATGGGTCTTCTTTAGTTTTAGATGATTTGGCACTACACTAGGAAACCATTTTTACAAGAAGATCGCTTCGTCGTCTCTTGAAATCAAATTTCATCATGAAGCGACACTTGTACTTTGAGGTCCAGATCCTCTTAATAATTTTTGTACCATATGTCGATTTTCATCCCAAGTAACCATCATTTAATCATGTTTTTATGGTCCCCACCAGGCTTAATTTGTGCGGCAGCGTCATCGACTCACCCTTGTTCAAAACATTTGCGATGAGTCACCCTTGCATTCTTGAAGTCTATTTCATGTCCCATCATATCATGTCATAGTATTCCATCCATATTTGCATATCATTCATCCTGTGTTGCCCATTTTGGCCTCCAGTCATACTGTCCCCATCCCCTCTGGAGTTGAGTCAATTGCTGCTAGGTCAACCATGCACTTTATGCTCAGACAAGAGTAGCCATCATTTTGTCCCTCAGTCCCACTTTTCCCATTATCCCTAGTGTCAATCCATGAGTTACATTACTATTTTCCCTCATGATTTAGTTGAGGATCCTCATTTCCTCATCTTCACAAGCCCTATTCTATTGACATCGGCTCATTTATTCTAGAAGAATCACCTAGAGGGCAGTGTATCTCGGTTCCAACTTCCATTCTTGTTCAGTGCCTTGGATTGAGTAGAGGATCTCATTATTGCCCTTTGCCTTGGTTGTTTCATGTTTGTGATCCATACACTTGATGATCCAGTGATGCAGTAGATTGTACTAGTGATTCCTGGGTGTGTGTGAAATGTTTTCAGACCTCATGAGGGATTGGCCCTTCAGGTAGCCCCCCACATGCCCAAATGCATACCTACTATGTTAAAGCCTCAGATGCAATTCTGTGGAGTTGATGGTTTCGGTTCCTACTAATCGCAGTGTTCATAGCATGGATGTCTCCTCCAGATGATCCATTCAGTTTTGTTGGGCCCTTCCTTGTTGAGCAAGGCTTCTCCGGTTGTTCTTCCCTCCCTCCCACCCATTTTTTGAGGGAAGGGGATTTCTATTTTAGGCCCCTATACTACTATTTTAACCCCTTATTACTATTAGTAGTCCCCATATTGTTATTAGTATGCCCCATAGAAGCCAACTATTATCATTATTGTGCCCTTACATTATTATTGCTATGTCAGCTCTGATTATATTATGACCCCTTAGACTCCTATATATAGAAAGGAGGTCTTGTCATTTGTATCATCCAAGAATTACTCATTTGTGTAATGTAAAGGAGGTTTCCCTCGAAGAGCTATTTCTAAGGGGTTCATTATCTTTTCTATCCTTTTCTGGAGCTGTTTCATAACATTTGGTAATCAGAGCTTTGGATTCTTGGTTTCGCTACTCCAAATTTTGTTCATCGTGGAATTTTTCTATAAATTTATTTCTACGGTGTTTTAGAAGCAAAAAAAAAAAAAAAACATTTGAGATGAAATCACACTAACCCTCAAGTCCAAATTTCAAAGCTTTTTGCACAATATTTACAGAGATATGATCTGAGGAAGTTGGTCCTTTTGCAGACTCATGAATTACATTCCAAACAAGTGACCTTGGGAAAATTGTCATAACTTTTGTTTTGAGAATCAAACTAAAATTTCGTAAGAATTTATAGAAAGAGGATGAAGTGTAGTTTCCTGAATATATTTTTTAGATCCGCAGGTCAAAATAGTGACACATGGTACTTCACACAAGTTCTCTCTATTCAAAAGGTATATAATCAAGTCATCTTGAGATATTGTGCATAACTGTGTCTTGGAGAATCTAAATTCGATTAGATTGGTGGCATTAGAAAGAAAACTTGAAGAGCTACAATAGGAAGAAATTTCAGAACTTGGAGATCTGAAATTACATGGTTAAATTCGTTTCAAGATTGAGCTCCTAAAATCAAGAAAAATCGAGATGAGAAAGTTTGATGGCAAGGATCTGGTAAATTGGATACTACAGATGGAGAAATATTTTGATCTACATGGTGTACCACTATTACAAAAGGTATGTATTGCATCTTCATATTGAGAACAAGATCAATTTTTATGGTATAAAGGGCTTTTTTCTCGTAAACAACTTGTTATGTGGTCAATTTTCATGGAGGAAATTATAGCACATTATGAGAATACAAAGAATAACACCTTCTTTTAGAGAACCACCCACAACAATTGGAAGGAAAAAGAGAAAAAGGGCTTTGTTACAAAGTGGAAAGCAAAATTATGGCAACAAGGAATTCTACCCCTCACAACTATAAAGATGGAAGTGTTGTTTCTCCTAGCCTTCCACAACCTAAAAGGGTTACACCACAACAATTGGAAGAAAAAAGAGAAAGAGGGCTTTGTTACAATTGTGATAGCAAATGCAATAAAGTTCATAAGTGTGCTGACAATAAATTATTTTACATAGAGTATGAAGAGGAGGAGGAAAATGATCAAGAAACATCAAAATAAGAGGATATACACCAAGAGCCAACCCCAGAGAAAGAAGAAATGAATCTGACCATATCTTGTAAAGCATTGGAAAGAATTACCACTCCTCAAAATCTCAAGGTAGAAGGACATATTAAGAATAGAAAGGTTCAAGAAGTAAAAGATCACATCGAGAAAGAAGAAATGAATCCAACCATATATTATAATGCATTGCCCAGAATTATGACTCCTCAAACAATCAATATAGAAGGAAATATCAAGAAGAAAAATGTTCAAGAAGTGAAAGATCATATCGATCATCAAGAAATGAATCTGACCATATCTTGTAAAGCATTGGAAGAAATTACCACTCCTCAAACTCTCAATATAGAGGGACATATCAAGAAGAAAATGGTTCAAGCAGTGAAAGATCACATCAAGCATCAACAACAAGTTCTCCAACTTTTAAAGGATAATGTCACTTTGGTGCATAATTGAATGAAACAAGAGGTAGATCAACATTGCAGTGAAAAATTTTTGATGTAGGTGATTGGTTATTTTTACGGCTACATCTCAAGAAAACTATTTATGAGAAGGAAATGTGGGCAATACTACATCCACTTAAGAAATGGCGACCTTACCCAATGGGTAGACACTTCAAGGTAAAAATGGATCATGATAGTATTAAATACTCTTTAGAACAAATATTATCTTTAGAAGAACAGAAAAAATGGGTCACAAAGAAGTTAGATTATGACTTTGAAATCATCTACAGAAAAGGGAAGCAAAATTTTGTTGTAGATGCACTCTCAAGAAAGGATGTGGATGTGGAATCATTATTTTGTGTTATTTCTATTATCCAACCAGATTGGATAAACGAAGCAAGGGATGAATGGAAGAAGGATGAAGGAGTGTGACCACTCATTCAAAAGTTGTAGAAGATCCCAATTCAAACAATATTTCTAGAACTTGAAGAGGAAGGAAAAATCATATTGGAACCTGGAGTAGTCACATAAACAAGAAACCGATAGCTACGAAATTGATCAATTTCATACTATCTCATCAAGTGGAATAACTTACCCATTGAAGATTCCACATGGGAGGACAAGAATTTTATACAAAAGCATCAAGAACTACTCAAGTGTTGAGGACAACACTTTTTGAAGGAGAGGGGCATGTTAGGCCCTTATACTACTAGTGTAACCCCTTATTCCTATTAGTACAACCACCTTATTATATTGTACTACCCATGTAATCCCCATATTGTTATTAGTATGCCCCATAGGAGCCAACTATTGTCATTATTGTACCCTTACATTATTATTGTTATGTCATCACTGATTATATTATGACCCCTTAGACTCCTATATATAGAAAGGAAGTCTTGCCATTTGTATCATCCAAGAATTATTCATTTGTGTAATGTAAAGTAGGTTGCCCCCACTAAGAGGCTTATTTATGTTAGGATATTCTGACACATAGGAATAGTTAAGTATAACTTGGTCTAGTATAGAGTTAGGTAAAGTGTGTTTCTTTACTATGTACATTTGTAACTTACAATCCGACGGTCACGATATGTAGTGATCAGACGGTTCATTCTCTCCTCGGTATTACCGACACTTGATCCGTGGCTTAACACCTAATTGGTCCATGATTTATATTTAAAGTGCATAGAGGGTCATTTGTAAGTTAACCATTCACGAGAGAAGCTTATGTAAATTTTCATTCTTTTATTAAAAAATTGCCTGAAGTGGCCGCGTTGGCTCAAACCGTGGACTGTTTCCCTCTTTGAGGGTTTTAACCACGTCAAAATACTGGTGTATTGATCTGTGATCTATTTGAGAGCGGTGTCCTTTGGTTTTTCTGTCTGAGGAACTTACCCTGTAAATTCCTACATGGTATCAGAGACATTTGAGGGCCGTGTCCGTTGGTGATCCAAATCTGAAGCCGGTACAACTGCATCCGACTGCCATCTCCTAGATCTGCTATTTCTGACTACTTTCGGGCAGAGACGACTACTTTGTTATTTTAGGAGCATCTGTTCCAGTGAGGAACCCCTTTCATTTCACGCGAAAAGGTTTCTGGTAGCCCTAGATACGTCATTTTTAAGATCTAGAGGTATACAGTGTTTATTTGCAGTTTACAGTTATTTTCTCTCTATTTATTTCGGTTTCGGTTTATTTAGCTCTTTTTTATTACCGGATCTATACCTTTCATTTCTGCGTATGCTCTTTGCCCTGCGACTCTGTGCGATCTGGGCAAATCAGAAACAGAAAGGAAGGATTTTTCTCATGTGTATGCTCCTTTCTGTTGCACCTTAGTGTGATCTCGAAAAATCAGAAACATTGAGGAAAATATTTAGTTTCGGGGTAAAGCTAACTTTAAGCCGTAAGGCTTGTTTTTTTGTATGTCTGTGTTGGGTTTTGTGTTTTTTTTTTGTTGGGAAAAAAAGAGCTTTCTCAAGCAAGCACGCAATCCAAAGCATCAGTGACCAAAAGAAAACAAAGCCCCCCCCCCCCACCCCTCTCTTCTCTCTCAAACTTTTTGTTTAGCTCACTTGGTTCAAAGCTAATTTATGAGAGTAGAGGTCTTCGGTTCAAATCTCCTTTTTGTTGAAAAAGGGGCATTTTTTTTATTTCTGCACAATCCTGCACTTCGTCGGCGCCTTCATCAAATTTTTTTCAAAAAGCCATAACTTCTTCATCCGGAAGTCGTTTTCAGAGCCTTTTTTTTTAACCAGCCTAATTTTTCAAGATCTTTCTATTGGAACACTTAGTTTCAGCATATATAGCTTCAGTTTATGTTAAAATGGAAAGTCCATGCCAAGTTATTCTTGACAGCACCAACTACTTCCAATGGTGGTCCTACATTGTGGATTTACTTAGAAGTAAAGGTCTTTACCGAATAGCCTCAAGCCAAGAAACCAAGCCAAAAGATGAAGAGAAGGCAGCTAAATGGGCAAATAGGCAAGATCAAGCATGTGGGTTGATAGGGATGTCTAATTCTCCATATCTTAGATTCCATATTACAGAACTTGATACTCCTGATAAAGCAATGGAGCAGCTTACTAAAGTTTTTGGAATAAAAAAATGAACTTAGATCCCATCAACTTGAAAATGAGTTGCTTACACTGGACCCCAATAATTTTTCTTACATTGAAGATTTCTTGTCCAATTTCAAGACCCTTAGACTTCTCCTGGAAGGTGTTAAGGTTAAGAAAGAAGATAGTGCCCTTATCTATTGCATTCTTACTAAGTTGGGACCATCCTACTCTGTGTTTGTTTCCACCTTCCACTCTACAAGAGAAGCCTTGATTTCTCAAGGACATGACTACAAGCCCCCTTCCTTTGATTCTTTTTGTGATTCTTTAATAAGATAACAAGAAAAACTCTTACAGCTTGGTCTTCTTAATCTTGGAAACTCTTCTAAGAAAGCGTTAACCGCCCAGCAGCAACCAAATTCAAAGAATCCTAAGAAGTGGTATCCTAAAAGGAATGGTCCTAAACCAAACAAGGGTCCTAAGCAATTTCAACCTCAAAATGAAAAATCATTTCACCAGAATGATAAGGAAAATAAAAACAAAAGGAAGAAGACTGATAGACATTTCCACTTTTGTAATCAAGATGGCCACTTAGAATCTAAATGCTTTAAGAAGATGGAAGCCTTGGAAGCAGCAATGAAGAAGCATAACATCCATTTGAACCACTCTTTAAATTCATCTTTAGCAATGGCACTTTCTGCATGTGGTTTTCAAGCATCTCGGTCTGGCTATGCACTAAATGTATCTTCTTCCTCTCACTCTCATGAGTGGCTCATTGATTCTGGAGCTTCTTATCACATGGCCAAAAACAAAGCCGTGTTTTCTTCTTTAAATGATTGTAACACCAAAAATATATATGTTGGTGATGATAGATCTCTTAGTGTTGTAGGGACTGGATCTGTTCATATAGACAATGGTCAATCTAATGATGTATTATGTGTTCCCACCTTATCCTGCAACCCTTCATCTGTATATAATATAACTCATTCAGGTGAAGGTAAAATCGTTGAATTTTCACCTCACGATGTTGTAATTAAGGACCTAAAGGATCCTAGACAGATTTTAGCTACTGGCATTGCTGATGATTCTACAAGGTTGTATAAGTTTCACAACTTTGGGTCATCAAATCTTTCGTCGGAATTTGTTTCTCATAATGATGAAGTGAGCAAACTTTGGCATGAGCCATTTGGTCACTTAAACTATCGCTCCCTTCAGAATCTATGTAAAGAAAATACGGTGACAGGTCTTCTAATGGTATCTTGCATAGATGATGTTTGTTTGGCGCATGTGCCACCTCTCTCTATCTCTTCTACTTCTGAACATATTTCTTCTTCAGATGATGAAAGTGAGGATGACAATCCTCCCCCACCTTCTTAGGATCCTCCTTCAGCTCCTTCACTTCCAAAATGGGTCCGTGCTACTCAGGATGCAGCAGGTGATCTTACCGGTGATCCTACAGATCAGCGTCGTACATGTTCTCAATTCGAAAGAGCCTCTTCTTTACTGGCTCAAGTCTCAGAAAATTATGATCTTGACGCCTTTACAGAAGCTTCAGGCCATCCAGATTGGGACGCAGCTATGAATGAAGAATATCGTTCATTATTGACAAACGATACATGGGATCTTGTTCCTCTACCAAAGGGACAAAAACTTGTTAGATGCAAATGGGTTTACATAACCAAGTATGGACCAGATGGGAAAGCTGATAAACAAAAAGCTCGTCTTGTTGGTAAGGGCTTTTCACAAGTTGAAGGCATTGACTATACTGAAACCTTCTCCCCTGTTGCGAAAATGAACTCTATCCGCCTTGTTCTTTCCCTTGCTGCCACTTTCAAATGGAAAGTCCATCAAATGGATGTTAAATCCGCCTTCTTGCATGGGGATTTACATGAAGAAATCTATATGGAACAACCTATTGGGTTTATACAAACAGACTCCAGTGTTGTATGTCAGCTTAAGAAATCCCTTTATGGTCTCAAGCAAGCTCCTCGGGCTTGGTATGCCAAAATGGATAGCTTTCTTTTAGAATCTGGCTTTTCTAGGTGTCATTCTGACAATACTGTCTACACCAAAAAGTGGGCAAGTCTCTTATCATTCTTGTTCTTTATGTTGATGATCTTATCCTCACTGGTAGTGATCCCAACCTTATCGACCATGTGAAGTCCAGCCTTAAAAACAAGTTTGAAATGACAGAATTAGGACACTTACATTATTTTCTTGGTCTTCAAGTCTTGCAATCGAAGGAAGGTATTTCCCTTTCCCAATCCAAGTATGCTTGTGATCTTCTAAGCCATTTTCACATGGAATATTGTAAGCCAGGTCCTTCTCCCTTTCAGTCTGGAGTCAAACTTTCAGTCACTTTTACTGCCCCAGAAGTTGATGCTACCTTATACCGTCAACTTGTAGGGAAACTTTTGTATCTAACCCATATACATCCTAACCTTTCCTTTGTTGTTGGCCTTGTTGCTTGGTTTATGCAAACCCCATGTGAAAGTCATTGGAAAGAAACTAAAATAATACTTCGTTATGTTTGAGGTACAGTTCAGTTTGGAATTCATTACAGTGTCGAAGCATCTCCTCTATTGGTTGGTTTCACTGATTCCGATTGGGTTGGTGACCCTGATGATCGGAAGTCTACTTCCAGTTATGTGTTCACTCCTGGTTCAAGACCTATTACATGGTCTTGCAAGAACCAAGGTGCCATTTCTCTTTCTTCATCAGAAGTAGAATATCGTGGTGCCATAGAAGCTAGTAAGGAAGCCTTGTGGCTTCGACCGATCTTATGAGAGTTTGGCTTTCAGGAGCAGCATCCGACTACACTTTGGTGTGATAGTCGAAGTGCCATTCAACTATGCAAAGATCCAGTCTAGCATCATTGTAGCAAACACATTGAACTACACATGCACTTCATTAGAAATCTCATTCATGACCATGTTCTTGAAGTGCAATATTGTTCAACAGATGATCAAGTTGCAGACATCTTTACAAAGGCTCTCACAGAGGTGAAGTTTACTAAACTTCGATTTATGGTTGGAGTTCAAGAAGTTGTCACTAAGGGGGGATAGGCTCTAGTGCCTCCTTCCTTCTCCTATTGTGTCATATTTGTAAATCCTTCAATCCTATCCCAAGTTGTTCTTAAGGGGGGATGTTAGGATATTCCGACACATAGGAAATAGTTAAGTATAACTTGGTCTAGTATAGAGTTAGGTAAAGTGTGTTTCTTTACTATGTACATTTGTAACTTACAATCTGATGGTCACGATATGTAGTGATCTGGCGGTTCATTCTCTCCTCGGTATTAGCGACACTTGATCCGTGGCTTCGCACCTGATTGGTCCATGATTTCTATCTAAAGCGCATGGAGGGCCATTTGTAGGTTTACCCATCCATGAGAGAAGCTTATGTAAATTTTCATTCTTTTATTAATAAATTGTCTGAAGTAGCCATGTTGGCTCAGGCCGTGGACTGTTTCCCTCTTTGAGGGTTTAACCACATCAAAATATTGGTGTATTGATCTGTGATCTGTTTGTGAGCGATGTCCTTTGGTGTTTTGTCTGAGGAACTTACCCTGTAAATTCCTACAGATAAGGTTTAGTGTAATAGAGTTAAAAAATAGTGTTACAAAATACTAAAACATAAAACATAAAATTTAAAACAAACAAACAATATAGTATTAACATAGATTGAAATTATTAATATAGCAATAACATGAATTAAATAATGATAATGATTAGTATAATAGTGTTACAAAATAGTAAACATAAAACATAAAAAGAATCAAACAATATAGTAATAACAATTATTAAATAATACTCCCGATCGGGATGAGCAAGGTGGCAATTCGGGTAATAAATGCTCAACGGTGTGGCATGTAGGAAAGTGCAGGCAGAGATTAGGAAATGATGAGCACGGGTAAGTGGATCGGGGAGAGGGATATTATCTCAAGGCGAGGAGATGGCAGGGTACTGACGGAAGTAGGTAGATCCGTCAGGATGTCAGAGAAGCGACAGGGGAATGATGGTATGGGAGAATGGGACAGCGCAGTGGAAAGGGGGACGAACCATAAGAGCAAAAGGACGGGAGGCATAAGGGAGAAGGGTTTGCAGAAAGGAACAAAGAGAAGGAGTGCATGCAGAAGAACGAGAGAGGGTGGCGACAAACTGTCAATTACAGAGTGGAGAAAGGAAGAATTTAGGAGCTGAAACAAGAGGACAGGGACACAGGGCAGGAAACCAAGGCATAATGAAATAATGGCGAAGGGAGGAAGCATGAATGCAGGCAGATGGATGAGGAGCAGAACAGAGGAAGGGAATCAGGGACGAGTGGACAGAGATGTCAAGGGAAAAGGATTTATGGAGGGGGATACAAAGCAGTTTTTTATCCCAGTGTATGATGACTCAGAGAGTGAGAGAAGAAGAATTTGGCGCGGAAAAGGAGAAAGACGAGCCAGTGAATGGAAAACACGGTAGGAATAGGAGAATAGTGGGGAACAGGACCATGAAAAGAGGAAGAGAGGATGGCGAAGGTACTCAGGAACGGGAGGCCAACGAGGAGAGCGGGAGATGGGTACGAGGATGAGGTCGACGAGGCAAGGGTGGCCAGAGGAGACGGGGAGGCGCAGAAGGAAGAAGTGGGCGAGGCCAAAGCTGCAAAGAAGGAACGGTGGAAGACGGAGAGACCAACGCAGCAAGAACAGGCAGGAAGGGAAGGAAAATGATAGGGAGGAATTTGCAGGAAGCTGAGAGAGCTTACTTTGAGAAGACCAATCCAAAAATCACAAGAATAATTGAACATTGAGAAGAGGAGGCTATCCAGGCTCAGTCTGAGGAGGAAATGAAGGATTGGGTGTATCTTTTGCCAGATCCAAGTCATACCCGTGGCCGAATGACCTTATATAAACAATCTCTGCACGTATATTGGGTAATGAATAGGCTTATGGCCAAGACTATGGAGCAAGTAGCCTTGGAAATGGCAGAATTATCCCAGGGGATCCCAAATCTGAAAAAGGAGCCGAGGAACATTCAAATCACCTTACTCATGCAAGATAAGAGGCTGGAAGAAATCCAGCAACAGATACAGGCGAGTGGCTTGGGAATAAAGAAGGAGCAGGACCAGCAGGAAGATGCAGGGGACCAGTAAAGAAGAGGCATGTTTTTTGAGTTTTTAAAGAAGTCTAGTTCTAGTTTTTATTAGCTATGAGTAGGACCTTTGTTCATTTTTATATGCAGTCAGATGACAGTAGTAACATATATAAGGCTGATGTATATAAAGCCTGAAAAGATAGACTGAAAACTTTCTTTATTTGGCTAGATATTAAAAACTACAGGTGGTTAAGATACCCGGTTTCCCCTCAGGGCGGATCGAGACCACCACAAGATTGTAGTGGTTTCAAATTTTGATAATAGAAAAAAAAGGTATCTCCCCATCTTACAAAAAAAAACAATTATTAAATAATAATAATGATTAGTGTAATAGTGTCACAAAATAGTAAAACATAAAACATAAAACAAACAAACGATATAGTAATAACATTAATTAAAATTATTAATATAGTAATAACAATTATTAAATAATGATAATGATTAGTATAATAGTGTTACAAAATAGTAAAACATAAAACATAAAACAAACAAACAAACAAACAATATAGTAATAAGATGAATCAAAATTATTAATATAGTAATAAGATGATTAATAATTAAGAGCAAGTAATTTCTCAGGCTCAGTACCTTGACCTTGTCTATACGCAGTCAGGTACCTTACATGAAAAAATCCTTGACCTTCTGAAACACAATCAAATAACTGCCGCTCCTTCAGGGTCACATGCCGCTAATGGTATGATTGGTTCAATCAGTACCAAAAGTAAGAAGAAATCTTCAAATAAATCTTCTCCTATTATAACTTTACTAGATCCCCCGACAGGAGACTCTTTAGCTAAATTACTGCAGCTATCCATGTCGTAGAATCATCTACGATCAAATCAAAATACGGTGGTAAAAAGAAGGGGAAGAAGAAAAATAAACAAACCTCAAAAGAGAAATCAGATAAAAATGAATCTAGTGACAAAATTATTAATATAGTGATAACATGAATTCAATAATGATAATGATTAGTATAATAGTTTTACAAAATAGTGTTACAAAATAGTAAAACTTAATAGTAAAACATAAAACATAAAACAAACAAACAAGCAAACAATACAGTAATAAGATGAATTAAAATTATTAATATAGTAATAACATGAATTAAATAATGATAATGATTAGTATAATAGTGTTACAAAATAGTAAAACATAAAACAAACAAACTGTATTGTAATAACATGAAATAAAATTATTAATATAGTAATAACATGAACTAAATAATGATAATAATTAGTTAAATAGTGTTACAAAATAGTAAAACATAAAACATAATAGAAACAAACAATATAGTAACAACATGAACTAAATAATGATAATGATTAGTATAATAGTGTTACAAAAGAGTAAATCATAAAACAAACCAAAAAACAATATAGTAATAACAAGAATTAAATAATGATAATGATTAGTGTAATAGTGTGAAAAAATAGTGTTACAAAACAGTAAAACATAAAACATAAAACATAAAACAAACAAACAAGATAGTAACAACATGAATCTAAATTATTAATATAGTAATAACATAAATTAAACAGGGATAATGATTAGTATAATAGTGTTAAAAAATAGTGTAACATAATAGTAAAACATAAAACAAACAAACAATATAATAATAACATGAATTAAAATTATTATTACAGAATACTAAAACATAAAACATAAAACAAACAAACAATATAG
>APFE030699451.1:31984-59743 GCA_000404065.3 Pinus taeda | reverse complement strand
ATATTGATACTACTGTTTCCAGAAGCCCAATATTTCTGAGATACAATTCTTCGAGGGTTGATCTGTACACGAGAACGAAAGATCTTCGAATTTCGAGCAGCTGTGGCGATTCCTATGAGATACAGGCGTGCCATGTGATACTCAAAGCACAGTGTCTTGATTCAAGGTTAACTGTTCATATAACGCTTCGTTGAGCACAAGTTAGGGTTCCGACCAATTTCCACTCAAAAAATGAGCCCAAATCACCACACCAGGGTTGGTACTTTGACTGCAAAATTCGTCATCAACAACGGCCGTCTAGCACTCAAATAAACCAAGTTTTGCTCAATTGCGTGTGCCTGTGGAATTTCGGCAACCCAATTCGGGTACTTACCCGGACGATTTCGATCTTGCAGCTAAGTGTGCCCGTTGGGAATTAAAAAAATCTGAAGAAAAGGTGCGTTCTTACCTCGCAGTTAGTTTCTGTACTGATTTAAATAATTATTTACCTCGCAGTTAGTCATATTTATGTGCCATGTACTGATTTCTTTTCCGCCATATTAAACAATGATGGTTTATGTTTAATGACAGAGATGGCTTCGAATTTGTGGAACTCACCCTGGGCTGCCTTCAAACTCAGAGTGTGTATTAGTGCCGTATTTTCCTCGGGAAGAACCTCAAAAATTTTCCAATATTCACAAGATCTTCGGAGCAAGCAACGTGGCCAAACTACTCAACGATTTGGAGCCCCATCAACGGGAGGACGATTTGAATTCTCTGGCGTATGAAGCCGAAGCTCGCTTGAAAGATCCCGTTTATCCGTGCGTTGAGCGATCTCCACGCTGCAGAGATATGTGCAACAGCTACAGAAGGAACTGGTGGCTGCCCACGCGGATCTCCTTCAGTACACCTCTGCAGCGGAGCGCGTTCTTAATCCACACAGTCCAGCCTCGCTTATTCCAGAGTTGACATGATTCATGCCGCAGCTGTGGAACAACGGAAAAATTTGATGGAATTCCCTAATTCTAGAGGAGAGTTACAGCTGAATAAAAATCAGCTTCTGAAATTGGCCTTGAGAATCATGCCTATGCACTGCTTTCTTCAGCCAGGCCTGCTAGAGACGGCGGTAGCGGCAACAGCTCAAGGAATTTTTTGTACAACCATGACAGGTATTTATTTTATATTCATATTCATATTTATGATTTATTATTTGGTTTTGACCCAGAGGATCAGGCAGAAGGGATGCATGGATGATATCTCATACCGCCATTACAGTTATTTATTTTATATTCATATATTTTTTATTTATGCTTTCATCAATGTTAATGTTTTTAAACTTTTATGTTTTGTTATTGCTCCCTCCGTTTCACTAATCTTCTTTTTCTGTCTTCGATCTCATTAATCTCTTTTCGGTTTCTTTGTGTTCAGCAGGCAATCTCATTAATTCCTTTTACTTTTAGTTTATTTTTTTCTTCGTGATCTTCTCTTGGTCCTAAAGGCTTTTAATTTTCTTGCTCTATTTTGTTTGATGGGAATGTTCTTGCCATAAAATCTTGAAAATATTGTTAATTTTTTGTCATAAAACCTCATAATATCTAATTCTTTAGATCCTTTGCTCTCATAATATTTAAACCTTCAGATCTTTTTTCTCTGTTCTATTTGAAAACAGAGTTAGTTCTTTGTCATAAAGCATCATAACATAGGATAGCTTTTCCAAGTCACAGTGTGTGAAGCTTCAAATCTATATCATTCCTTATTTCACACTTTAAGTTGTTTTTTAACTCTTTCAATATTGCATTTTCTTCTGAATCGATGAATCCTGCTACCACTTTTAAAATCTTTTGGACTCTTCCACATATCTTGACTATCTGCTTCAACTTGTTAAGAGGTAGTTGCTTCTCACTATTGTCATCCATAGGGTAGAATTCTCTTTTAACTCCACTTATTACTAGGGTAGAATTCTCTTTTTACTCCACTTATTTATTTGTCAACCTCAATTTACTTATTTTAAATTATTTTCTTACATTAAGTATTTCAATTTTTTATATACACAAATTTTTTAATTTTTTTTTAATATTTGATTTTCTTATTTTAAATATTTAATTTATTCAATAAATATTTATGTTAAATTATAAAACTAATATAATATATTTAAAGGTATTTTTCTATATCCTATGGTATTTGATTTATATCATTTATATTTATATCGTTATCGGTGAATGAGTTTTTCACTTAATTATTGTACTTGAATTGTTTAGTTATATTTATATTTGTATAATTATTTATTGATTTGAAATTATATAGGAATATTTTTGTAAATTGAATGTTTTGATTTATAATTTATTATTTATAATGTGAAATGATATCTTTGTACTATTTTATTATATGTAATTATTTATTTTTTGGAAAATGGATGATATAAAAGAATTGATTCATGAGTACATTTTTATTTTTATTTTTATAAGATATGTGAAATGGATGTGTTTTATTATTTAAATGTGAGAAGAGGCTTCATTTTTTTTAAATGTACCCATAAATTGTATTTTTTTATAACATGATATATTTGTTAGATGACATGACATTGATACTTATCTATAAACATTGTTTTTCATTTAAAATGATATGTATATGTTGCTGTATTTTATGTGTTTTTTTTTAATGAAAGCAATTTTTGTTTGTTTATGTGATACGATGGTGGTTCTTTTGCTAATTAGATAATATGATTGCATTGAAAGATAATAAGATATTGACAATTTTGTGCACATTTAATGTGTGTATATATTTTAGTACTATTTGTTTTATTGTTTGTTAGATGATATAATGATTGTGTTTTTTAGATAATATGCCTATAATTGATTTAATTCATAAGTTGTTTTTTTTTGTTACATGATGTGGATTGTATTTGTTAAATGATATGATTATGATATTGATGATTGTGCTTTTGTTTGTTAAATGACATGCTTTAGCTTGTTTGATGATATGATGGTGATATTGAGAGCGAGAGAGATAATGAGAGTGAGGGGTAGGCGAGAGAGAGAGAGAGCCAGGCGGGTGGGAGAGTGGAAGAGGGGGTGGAGAGAAAGGGAGGGTAGAGAGGGCAAGGGAAAGGCATGGGAAGAGTGTGTGAGAGAGAGATATAGAGGGGCAGAGGGAGTGAGAGGGACAGAGAGAGAAAGGGAGAGCGAGGTAGAGAGGGATAAAAGGGGATGACAAGAGACAAAGATAGAGAGAGAGGGAAGGAGAGAAATATGGTGTGGGAAGAGAGAGATAGGGGAGGGGGAGAGAGAGTTGCAGGAGAGAGGAGGATGGTTAGAGGGAGAGTGGGAGACATGGAGGGAGAGGGGCAGAGAGAGATAGATGTCAGGGGAGAGGGGGAGAAGGAGTGGGAGGGGATCAAGAGAGGGAGAGAGGGGAAGAGGTGGGAGGAGAGGAGGAGAGGGCAAGAGAAGGGAACGGGGAGAGAGAGAGAGGGAGAGGGAGAAATAGTGCAAGAGAGTAGTTGAGGGGGAGGGAGAGGACGAGAGGAAGAGAGAGGGTGTGTACCAGAGGGAGAGGGAGAAGGAGGCATATTGTGGGAGAGAGGAGAGAGAGAGAGAGAAGGAGTGAGAGGGAGAGAGAGAGGGGGAGAGAGGGAGGGAGAAGATAGAGGGAGGGAGAAGATAGAGAGAGATAGGTGTGAGAGAGAGGAGGAGAGGGAGAGGGAGTGGGGGAGAGAGAGAGAGAGGTGTGGGAGAGAGGAGGATGTGTGGGGGAAGAGAGAGAGAGAGATAATATATATGTGGGGGGGAGAGAGATATATATATGTGGGGGAGAGAGTAGGATAGGGAGAGGGAGTAGGGTAGAGGGGTAGGGAGAGTGAAAGAGAGAGAGATAGGTGGGGGGAGAGACGGGGAGAGGAAGAGGAGGAGATGGAGTGAGAGTGGGAGAGAGCGGGATAGCATGATGGGGAGAGGGAGAGAGTCAGGGAGGAAGAGAGGGAGAGGGGGAGAGAGATTGGAATACGAGGATGGGGATGGGGAAGATATTGGGAGAGGGGGAGAGGGAGAGAGTGACAGAGAGAGAGAGAGGGACATGGAGGTAGAGGGGGAGGAGGAGGGAGAGGAGGAGAGGGTGTGAGAGGGGGAGGGGGAGAGGGGGAGGGAGAGGGAGGGGTCCATGGATATTGGGACAGAGGAGGGAGGGAGGAGTAAGGGAGTGGCGGACAGGGAGAGAGAGACTATGGCAGAGGGAGAGGGAAAGGGAGAGAGGGAGATAGAGGAAATAAGGGAGAGGGAGAAAGAAGAGAGGAGGATGTAGAGGGGGTGAGAGAGGGAGGGAGTGAGGTAGAGATACGGGGAGAATGAGGGGGGGAGAATGGGAAGTAGAAAGTGGGGGACCGAGGGGATATGGGGAAGAGAGAGGGATAGGTGGGGGGAGAGATGGGGAGAGGGAGAGGGAGAGCCTGAGAGAGGGGCAAGGGGAGAGGAAGAGAGAGACAAAGATAGGGAGAGAAAGAGAGAGAGAGAGAGAGAGGGAGAGGGGGATTGGTAGAGAGAGTGGGAGAGAGGAAGGGTGAGGGGAAGGGAGCGGGAGGCGAGTGGAGGGAGACAGAGAGAGGGGGGAGAGAGGGAGAGGGAGAAGGAGGGAGAGTGAGAGAGAGAGAGGAGGAAAGAGAGGGAGCGTGAGAAAGGGAGGGGACAGGCAGAGGAGGAGAGGGTAGGATGGTGGTGGGGGGGAGACAGAGAGGGTAGGAGGGTGGTGGGGGGGAGATAGAGCGAGTAGGAGGGGGAGGGAGAGACGTAGCGATAGGGAGAGAGTGAGAGAGAGAGAGGGAGGGAGGGAGGGAGACAGAGAAAGAAGAGAGGGGGAGGGAGTGGGGTTGAGAGAGGGGGGAAGTTGGATGAGAGAGGGAGTCAGGGAGAAGGAGATGGGGAGGGAGAGAGAGTGTGAGAGAGAGAGATCATAGGGGCATAGAGAGAGGTGGCGAGGGGGAAGAGATCAGTGTAGAGAGAGTGGGAAAGGGAGAGGGTGAGGGGGTTGGGGAGGGGAAGAGAGTGGGAAAGGGGGAGGACAGAGAGGGAGAAAGAGAGGGAGAGGGAGGGAGAGCTAGGGAGGTGGTAGGGAGAGGAGGAGAGATAAAGTGATAAGGAGTTCGAGAGAGAGAGGGGGAATGGGGCGAGATGCGATGGGCAGAGAGATATGGTGAGTGGGAGTGCGCAGGGGTGGGGGAAGGGGATATGGTTAGAGAGGGGTAGAGGGAGGGAGAGAGGGAGAGGGAGAGGGAGAGGAAGGGAGATGAAGGGAAAGAGAGGGAGGGGGAGGTAAGAGAGGGAGGGGGAGTGAGGGAGGAGAGGGAGAGAGAGAGGGATACAGGAAGAGTGAGAGATAGGGAGTGAGTGAGAGGGACAAAGAGAGAGGGAGTGGGAGAGAGATAGAGAGAGAGGGAGTGGGGGGGGGAGAAGGGAGGGGGGAGAGTGTGAGAGAGAGGGAGTTATGGAGTGAGAGAGAAGGTGGGGGAAAGAGAGATAGAGGGAGAGAAAGAGGTGTAAGGAGGGTGAAGAGAGAGAATTAGAGAGAGATAGGGGAAAGGTGGGATAGATGAGGTGAAAGAGAGAAAGGGAAAGAGATAATGGGGGAGAGAGAGGCGGAGAGGGAGAAGGGGAGTGAGAATGAGAGGGGCAGAGAGAGGGAGAGGGGGAGGCAGACAGGGAGAGGTAGAGAGAGAGAGGAGAGGGAGAGATAGAGATAGAGAGAGAGGGATAGAGAGAGAAGGGGGAGAGCTAGAAGGGGAGAGTCAGAGAGAGTGGGAGGAGCAGAGAGATAGAAAGACGGGGGAGATAGTTGGATAGTGCGAGTGGAAGGGTATGAGAGTGGCAGAGGGAAGGGGGAGAGGGAAAGGAAGAGAGGAGAGAGAGGAGAGAGAGAGGAGGGGGAGAGGAGGAGGAGGAGAGAGAGACGGGGGGGATTAGAGGATGATGGAGAGGTAGGGGTGAGGGAGAGGGGGATGAAGAGGGATAAAGAGAGAGATATGTGGGCTGAGAGAGGGGGAAAAGGAGAGGGGGATTGGGAGGAGGAGGTGGAGAGAGTAAGAAATAGGAAGGGAGAGAGAGAGAGAACGAGAGAGGTGGAGAGATAACGAGAGAGAGCACCGGAGAGGGGGAGGGTGAAGGGAAGAGAATTGGATAGGGGAATGGAGGCAGATGAGGATAGGATGAGAGAGGGGGAGGGGGAGAGGGAGAGGGAGAGGAAGAGGGAGATAGTGGGAGAGAGAGGGTGGTAGGAGGGGAAGAGTGAGGGAGGGAGAGAGAATGAGAGGGACAGAGGGAGAGGGAGAGATGGAGCAAGAGAGAGGGGGAGGGAGCGAGAGAGATATGGAGGGAAGGAGAGGGAGAAAGAGAGCGAGGGAGGGAAGGAGGAATAGTGGCTGAGGGGCATGGAGAGGAGAAGATATGGGGAGAGGAGGAGGGTGAGGGAGAGAGAGAGAGAGAAAGAGATGGAGATAGGTAATGAGAGAGAGATAATGAGAGCGAGATAGACAAAGAGAGAGAGACAGAGAGAAAGAGAGAGAGGGAGGGAGAGAGAGAGGCAGGGTGGGAGATGGAGAGGGGGAGAGAGCGCAAGAGGAGGATCGAGCTATATCAGGAAAGGGGGCCTAGGAGAGGGAGAGGGAGAGGGAAATAGAGAGAGAGGAGAAGAAAGAGTGGGAGAGAGAGGGATGGAGGGGGGAAGAAATTGGGATACTAGGAGAGGGAGAGGGGGAGTAGGAGCAAGAGAGAGAGAGAGAGAGAGAGAGAGAGAGAGGGAGGATATAACATCATAATATCATGGAAAATAATCGAAATGGCATTATAAGAATACAACATCATTATCCTTACATTTAAAATTTATAGTAATAAATACGAAATAAAATAAAATATCAAGTTTTACATCCAATGCAACACTTTTCCTAAACCATAATATCACCATGGAATTGAAATACATCACTTAAGTGCTAATTATGATATGCATTTTCTTGTTTATTTCCAATTTCATGACCAACAAGAGGCTATTCCATAGTCAAAAGTAGATCCCTCATCTATTATCTTTCTTTTCTAATATATGAAACATAAATTAAGCCTAAGCCATAGTAACATATAAATTTGCTAATAAGAAATTATCCGTTAATCAACCCTAGTTTCCAAAATTATGAAAAGTTACTCACTGTTATGAACTACGAGATCATACTATCAATAAATAAATTCAAAACATTATTATGCCAAAACAATCACGAACCATAGTAAAATCTAAGTTGAATATATCTCAGAAAATGACATTCCCAACTAATTTTCAAATTATAAAATTCATTTTTTATCTCTCTCACATACTCAATTAAATCATACTCCTTAAATTTATTAGATAACTATCATAATTTTAAAATATATACCTCTATATAAAATTTAAATTCCAATATACTTATTAATATATTATTTGTAATTTTAATATTAATACCATCATCTTAATTTCATGAACAAGAATCATTACAAAATTATGTATTATAATTAGATTACATCCATTGTTTTTAACCATTTATCATTCATAACACTAATATTTTAAAATTTCCATCAACACATTCCAAAACTTACTACTAAAATAAATACATAATGAATAGTACTAAAATTATATGTTAATTAACCAATAATCTACACTTTTTTTTAAACATTAAATATCCTCATTTATTTAATAATCTACACTTTTTTTAAACATTAAATATTCTCATTTATTTAATGACATAAATTTTATTGCCATATATAAAATGTAAAATCTTATTACTATGGATTACTTTACCAATAATAAACACATGACACTTATCGTAACTGCCCTCCTAAGGGAGAAGTGTGCAATTCCATAATAATCTTTTGTTTTAGCTGGGAATTGTTACAGAGGTATAAGCGATCTTTGTACCATAATGAATCATTTTGCCAGCTAAATGTATCCGAAGTACTAGAATCTTGTTGTAACTTTTGAATAAGTTCCCACACTTCTTCATCATTCTTCCATTCCTCCCTTGCTTCATTTATCCAATCTGGTTGGATAATAGAAATGGCACACAACAATGCTTCCACATCCTCATCCTTTCTTGAGAGTGCATCTGCAACCACATTTTGCTTCCTTTTTTTTGTAGATGATTTCAAAGTCATAACCCAACATCGTTGTGACCCACTTTTGTTGCTCTTCAGAGGATAATCTTTGTTGTAAAAAGTATTTAAGGCTATTATGATCCGTTTTTACCTTGAAGTGTCTTCCCGTTAGGTAGGGTCACCATTTCTTAAGTGCATGTAGTATTGCCAAGATTTCCTTCTCATAAATAGCTTTGTGTAAAAACTTTCCCTTGATTGGACGACTTTCAAAAGCAATGGGTCTTTCATCTGCATTAAAACAACACCAATTCCATTTCCTGAAGCATCACATTCCACAATAAAGGTTTTTGTGAAGTCTAGTGTAACTAAGAACGGTGCTTGGCACATTACCTCTTTAAGATGTTCGAAGGCCTTTGTTGCTTCTGGAGTCCATGAAAATGCATCTTTCTTCAATATGTTTGTTAGGAGGTGCTACTATTCTCCTTAATTCTTAACAACTGCAATTACCCTGTCAACCTGGAAATCCTCGCAATCTGTTGGATGTGGGATTTTCCATTCATTAATGGATTTAATTTTGCTAGGGTCTACCTTAACTCCTTCATGAGATACAATATGACCCAGATATTCCACCTCTTCTACTCGAAAGAAACATTTGGATCTTTTTGCATATAATTGTTTCTCCTCCAATAGTTGTAGCACCCTATCAACATGTTCAACATGATCCTACTAGGACTTGCTATAGATTAGTATATCATCAAAAAATACTAACATAAATTTTCTAAAGAAGGCTTTGAAAATGGAATTCAACAAACTTTGAAATGTAGAGGGTGCATTGGTAAGGCCAAAAGGCATGACCAAAAATTCATAATGACCCTCATGAGTTATAAATGTTGTTTTCGAAATGTCTTCAGTCTTCATTCTCATTTGATGATATCCTGAACGAAGATTCAACTTGGTGAAGTAAATTGATCCATGCAATTCATACAGTAATTCATCAATGACTAGAATGGGAAACTTATCTTTAATAGTGAGCTTGTTGAGCTCCCTATAATCCGGACACATGCACCATGATCCATCCTTCTTGTGCACCAATACTACTGGAGCAGAGAAAGAACTTTGACTAGGTTGAATTATACCATCCTCTAGCATTTCTGCAACCATACGTTCAATTCCACTCTTTTGGGAATAGGGATATCTGTGGAAACATCTAGCTAACATAATTGTGCAATTACACCTATTTTTTCCATTTCTAGAAGCTTTGTCATACCGTTAGAGTTGATTATCTTTCTCGGTTTCTCAGCAATACCCCTTAATTTAACTTCCTTTCCTTCCGTAGAAAATTTCATGAAAAGTTCTTAAAAATTAAAAGCTATTGTACCCAAGGGTTGTAGCCATTGGACTCCTAGTACAACATCAGCACCTCCCATTGGAATGGAAAGGATTGGGCTAGTCAATACATATTCTCCCATGAATAGCTTGATATTATGGCACTTTCCAGAGAAATTTACCATTCCTCCATTTGCAACCATCACTTGACACTCTGGTGCTAGATATAGGAAGCAATTCAATTCTTTTTCTACCTTACAATGAATAAAATTGTGGGTACTTCCTGAATAAATCAACACTATTACCTTTTTCTTCTTGATTTTTCCTTCTATCTTGATGGTGTGAGGAGTGGCAATTCTAGCCAACGCATTACATGTTATGGTCGGATTCATTTCTTCTTTATATAGGCTTTGTTCCTGGAGTATATCCTCTTCTTTTGACCTTTCTTTCTCTTTTTCTTCTTCCTCTTCACAATATATGTAGAATAATTTCTTCTGAGCACACTTATGTCCTTTAGTGTATTTGTTATCACAAATGTAACAAAGCCCTTTTGCTCTCTTTTCTTCCAATTTTTGTGGTGTCAACCTTATAGGTTGTGGAAGACTAGGGGCAACAACACTTCCATCTTTATAGTTGTGAGTGGTTTGCTTTTTGATTGCCATAATTTTGCTTTCCATTTTTCTTGGTACCCTGAATGCCTTCTCTAATGAATCAGGTTCCCAAAGGTGAACATCATGTTGGATATTATCTTTTAAAGTCCCTATGAACACATCAATCCTATGCTCCTCTAGATATTTTTTACCCTTATGTTCAATTTTTGGAACCCCTCAATGTGTTCCATTATTGAACCCTTTTTTTTGAGACTTATCAATTGGCCAAAAAAAGTGTTGTTTTTTGTATCCGCATAATGTGCTGTCAATTCTTCCGTAAAAATTGACCCAGTGATAATTTGTTTATGAGAGTAAAGCCATTGATACCATACAAACTGATTTGGTTCCAAATATAAAGTTGCAATACGTACCTTTTGTGTGTTTTTCACATTATTGAGATTGAAAAATTGCTCCATCTGTAATATCCATGTTGCGGGATTCTTGTCATCAAATTTCCTCATATCGATTTCTGGAATATGGTGGGTCTTCAATCCAAAATTAGAGTCTATGAAATTATGATTAACATTTATTTTGTTCGCATCATGATTTTCCTTTACCACTCTTTCACCGTTAGTAAGTATTTCGTGTAGAAAATTGGTCAATTCTGTCTTCAAATCTGCCATGCCTGTCTTCAAATATGTCTTCAAATCTATCTTCAAATCGTCCATCTTAGCTTCCACTCTATTCATATTAGCTTTCACACCCTTTATCTTAGATTCCACACCATTTATCTTATCTTCTGTTAGCTTTTGTGAGAGTGACATTTTTTACACTTGGTCTTGTAATTTTGATATATCAGGTATCATTTCTTCCTCTTCTTCATGAGTCATGCTAGAGCTTTTAGGTTGCTTACTAGGTGTTTACATTTTCTTTCCTTGGGGCATCAGTTACCAATAATAATTCTCTACTATTCCCTTTGAATTCCTTCAAAATAATTCTTCAAACCAAGCTTAAGAAAAAACAAAAATAAAAAATATACACACCTTTTTTTTAACTTTGTAGGAGCTCAATATTGCCTTTGATGTATTTCTATAATTTTGGATCATCTAGTTCTGAAATTGCGATCTGTAGTATCCCTATGTGTCCTATTTCCAATGCCACTAGTATGATCCAAATTGGATTCTCCAAGGAAGAGGTATGCCAAATCTCCCACAGTGACCTGATTATAGACTAGTTCAATAGAGCGAACTTGTACGATGTGCCACACATCCCTGTTTCAACCTTTGGCTTTGAAAAATATATACAGGAAACTAAAGTTCGTCCTCTTTTTGTACCTTCTTATGAATCTTCAATCTGATTCTCAGAGAGAAAGTTATGAAAATTTTCCCCAGGTCACCTGTTTGGAATGTAATTCAGGACTCTGCAAAAAGACCAACTTCTTCAGATCATATCTCCGCAAATATAGTGCGAAAAGCTCTAAAATTCGGACCCGAGGTTCAGTGTGATTTCATCTCAAATGGGTTTTTTTTCCACTTCTGAAACATCGCAGAAAAAAAAAATTTATAGCGAAAATGCCACGATGACCTATTTGGAGTAGCGAAACCCTGGAATCCAAAGCTCCAATACCAAATGTTATGTAACCAGCTCACAAAAGGATAGAAAAGATAGATCAACGACTTAGAATTCAGCCTCCTCGAGGGGGAACCTTCTTTACATTACACAAATGAATTATTATTTTATCATTCAAATGAAAAAACCTCCTTTCTTATATATAGGAGTCTAAGGATTCACAATATAACCCAGCTGACCTAACAATAATAATATAAAGGCAGAAAAATAATAATAGAGGGATTCTATGGGCCACAATAATAACAATATGGGGACAATAGAGGCACAACAATATTAATAAGGGATACAACTACCATAGTAATGGGGTAATCCATAGTATTATAGGGACCTAACAGAGCCTAGGTGATCTTTAATCCTTAGTTGTGGCTTCTTATTAGACTTAGTAAAATGAATAAAATCTGAGTTTATCATCTGTCTATAATATTCTAGAGAAAATACTCTCATTGGAACATATCTTGGTAGCTTGAACGGGGGGAGCTCACAACCATATATCCTGATTTCTGTGTGATTCTGATATAGATACTAGTCACCTACTCTGTATTGTTTTGATAACTGAAGGATCCTCTTGATTTCATCATTAATTCTTGGAGGAGGATTTTCTGTTAGCAAGGTAGTTGCTAGGTGGACAAATTGGTCGATGAACTGATTATAAGAGTAAGATATATGGAAGATATAAGTCCAGAAGATGACTAACCTTGGATTACTTTTCGTATCAAGTTTATTCACAGAAAAAGGGAAATTTTCAGACTAATAGTAGAGGATGAGGTGATATATAAAGGATGAGTACTTAAAAACCTTTTCATTTTCTATTCTCATGAACTGGTCATGGATTTTCTTAGCAATATATGAAGCATAATTATACCTGACAACAGGGGGCTAACTAGGGGTAAAGATGGATAGCAAAATTAAGCCCAACTCATCTACATACTCACTAGTGTTGAATCCCATAACTGCATCTATCATATCAACTATGATCTTGCCTGTATCTGTGAAGAAAGTTGATATATAAGGAGGGCGGGTCTTTGGGTTGATTCTCTTTCATTATAAAGGTCTGACAGAGGTGATTGAGTTCAGATTGGGATAACTTGGTTGATTTTTCAAGCAATTCCTCAAGGGAGATGGGGGTGAGGGCTTGGCTAGGATGAAATTGCAGCATTTCGTTGATTGAGTCGGTAGTTATTGTGAATAGGACTGTTTGATTGGGAGACATCACTGCTTTGAGATTGGGGTCATAATTTGCATGGAAATGATGGACTATACTAGGAAAAATGTGCACAGAAGGGAGAAAGTACATGGGGAGGTTGGATTCCCACAATCCTATGGAATCATGGCCATTCAAATGATTGTCTCAGCACTGGCAAAACACTTTGAGATGGTCTTTATTAGTAATTAGGTCTTTTATTTGGAAATCTTTATCTTCCAAAGGCAAATAGTCTAAATCATGGTGAGGGGTGGTAATGGGTACAACGTTTAGGGCTACCAGGGTTACCATTCTAGTTCTTGTGGATTCAGAAAGGAAACAGAGGTTTTATTTGAAAAATTGGTAACACAAAAGATCTGGGAGACTTGAATTATAAAAGAAATAACATAATTTTGGTGAGTTTTGGCCTTTTCAATTAATTTGCAGTGGAAAACAAGTATTTGTAGGGTTTCTTGTTAGGAAATCAGTAAATACCTGCTTTTGGGGGACGAGCAACAAAATATAGGTACTGGGTGTGAATGGATGGCTCTGGTCGGTGTTGACCGCAAAGTTTGAAGTTGGTTGGCGGCTGAGAGCTCAAGCTAGTTGACCTCGTCGTTTTTTTTGCATGGATGTACAGGTTTGTAGAATAAAATGATGAAAGTGATTTGTTTTGTTTTATATACAAAGTCAAGAATTGGCGGGTTTTGGGATTTAGATGGGTGACGTTGACAAATGAAATAATGTTTTGTCATTTAGTTTGGAGGTGGTAAGCAGTTTGTATCACACTACTTATGGAGAGGGGGCGGTATTTGGGATTGCACCAGCGATTCCATAGAACGAATGACGTGTGGTGGAGGTACTATACACAAAACCACTTTGTGGTCGTGCGCTAACATGCTGTCGCAAAGGGTTGTGTGATATGCACAACAGCGGTCAGATCTTGGAGGCTTGATCGGATGACCATCGGGGATGAAAAGTGACGGGAGTTTAATGAGGGTAGGCCCAATATAATTAAGAGTTTTTAATCATATCGGGGGTGTTGGGAAGGCTATTAATTAACTGTGAGGGTTAATTAATCCCTTTTTAGTGTGGTGGGAGGTCGGGTTCTTAATTAGTTATTGACTAACTAATTAATCCCCATTAAACGTGTATTATGGTCTTATTTTAACCGAGGGGCAGGATATATAAGATTTTGGGGTTTCTACATATTTATAATAATTACAGGAATTGGTAACCTTTATAGGGTAACTATATAATAATACAAGTTAGTGGTTAATATGACCAAATGAATGTAAGCACTTAGTCTAAACATTGTGATACGTATATTTAAACTTAGGCTAAGTTAGAAATGAGGGTTTTTGTGAGAATGTTTTAATTTCCCTAAGTAAAATAGTATTTTAGTTAGGAAAAGCATTATAAATGGAGTGAGTGACTTTATGAAGGGGTAATTATTAAGGAAGGGGATTTAAGTACTTTAGGTATTCCAAATTATATGATTGAGGGTCCGGTCCCTCTAAATGTCAGAGAAATGCTTTGAGCCCCTCTAACTTTGTAAGTTCCTTTAGTACTTAGGGGAAATTAGTGAAACTTAAGGGGAAAATGGATATGAAGTTAATTATTTTGACTTTGTTTGCTTGATATGTTGTCTCCAATGTGAGTTGTGCTTTTTCCAAGTGATGAAAGCAAAAGATTTAAGCATTAAACTTAACCATTTACCACACATTTATTCTGCAACCATCATCTACTTACCCTACCTACTTAACCTAGCATTTTTACTTCTTTATTTGGGTGCACTTAGACTGGCAAACCCTTACCAAACTTCCTTTTCTTTTAAATGGTAATGCCTATCTAAGTCTACACTTATTACATCCAAGGGCTCAAATTAGTCTGTTGAGCTCCTTTTTCACTCTACCCACCTACTTATCTACCAACATTACATTGTTTGTTTAGATCTTTATTCTCTATTTCTACGACATGAAATTGAAAAATGAATCAGCCAAGCTTAAACTGCTTGACTATTTATAAATTGTGGCATAAGTGACAAACTGAACATAATTGTTTATTCTACAATAGTAAAAAAGTAGTGGAATTTAGACTTGCACACTTTCCTGGTCTTTCTTTTTGTTGGGGTTCATTTTCTTTCACTTTTTGACCATCTTTTTATTCTTTTCACCCTTTGATTTTTCTTTTAGGGTATACCCTCTTTACATTTTTTATATATTTTTATTTTTTTACAAATATGGAAATCCTTTGCAACAAGTAAAGGTATGAACATATTACATAGCTCATCAAGTCAATCATGATATATGACACATATTGGTATAGGGGCATAATGGATTCCTTAAAAAACAAATCATTCTTGTCTTGTTTCATGTCGATTGATGTAGGACACATTATTGCCTGTCTTTCAACATGTTTCTTCCTATCGAGTTCAACACTCTATCTAGGAAGATAACTTAGAACCACATTTAGTGCCTTGGTACTTGCAGACATTAGTGGTAGGTTACCTTGTGTTTGATCATGGGTTCTTATTACTAGCTCCTGGTTAAGCGATTCTACAGGCGTTCAATGACAAAGACATCTTTCACACTCGTTAGATTTCACTGCGCATCTTGGAGACCATCACCATTATCAGTGGCATTCCTCACGTCTGTTAACGATCTCCATTATTACTAGTAATCAGATGATTTTGTGCATGTTCAACATCAACATATAATTTTCATGTGTATCGATCTATGTTGTTCGTTGAAGCGGACATCAAGACTTTGGGTAGAGGCTTGCATCATTGAGCCTTATTTCCTCTCCCAAGTTGTGGATATTGTTTTTTGGAGACAACTGTTTCAAGATGATCCTATTATGACACTGGACCCGCATTGTGCTTATCGGTGGCCAGTATTGTCATATCTCTGTAGAGAAAATCACTCTGACATAGCTATCGAGCATGGGAATACCTGAATCAGGACATGATTTTAGCAGTTATATATATATGTGTGTGTGTGTGTGTGTGTGTTGTATCAGGTTTCCCTTATCGCCCGAAGCTTCTCTCTCTCTCTCTCTCATTTCGATAGAAAAATTACAGTTTAAGTAAAGTATTTTGGCCATCATCGTAGCCTCTGATCTCATACTTTAGGGGGCATATGTTATACAACAAAATGACCTCCTCATCAACTCAGAGGGGAAAGACATGATGACTGAAGTAAAGACCACAATTACAATCCTTGACTTCACACTAACGCTGGTTGCACACTGAAAACCTGCTTTATAAAGCTTGTTACCAAGCTTAAGGGTGTATTAGTGACCCTACTAACTCAAGTTGTTAGTCCAAGGGCAGCACTCGTGAAACTAAGAGCAGTTCCAGGGGTCAAAGGAACAAGTTGACTCACAAATATCTAGATGTTTGTTCCTAAAAACACTCAAGAAAGGTAAGAAAATATCTGAAATCGACCTATTTTGAGAAATTATAATTTGAAGAAAGGAGGAAAATGGGAAAGAGCTAAAAAGCAGAGAAAGTTCATTGCCTTCGCCCTAGTGAACTGTATGAGGAGCTTGGAAACTCTAACTTGATTGCTACATAAGCAATGGGAGGGTCATTGTGAAAGGGGTTAGAGCATTTGAAAGGATAGCCTACTAATTTACTGAGAACTATCTCATATCTGAAGAAGTGAGCTAGAAGGGAGAGAGAGAGAGAAGTGGAAGGGGCAAAGGAAGACTGACATAATAGATGGTTGTAATCACTCTTCTGTTATTAAAATAAAACTATAGTTGTGTTCCCTACTCCATGGTGTCAGTAACATTGTTCATTAAGTTGTCCATTAGATACTTGTTTATATGAATAGTTTAGTTGTATGCAAATATATGTTCATTGTGTATTCATATATCGGTTTCAAGGTTGTATGCGGTGATTTTTTTTGCCTTTCCTTTGTACAGGAATTGATTTGGAGCCGGCTTTGAAGGAGTTCTTCTTGGCTGCATTGTGATATCCAAACAAATCTAGAAGGAGACTTGAGGAAATAGTCTTTCCATACTTCATTATTTGGTATTTGTCTATGAACATGTGTATAACTTGGTAGCATCTGCTAATAATCTTACAGCCTGTCGAAGGTCCCAGGAAGGCCTTTGAGGGTAGTTTTCATTCTCCATACACCATGCATTTTACCCCAAATAAGAATTGGTGACTCCTCTGGGGACTATACATCTAGTTCCCCATTTACCTAGACTCTTCTCGGTTCTCTCCTCCTTCTAAGAGCTCCCTATACTTCTTCAAATCCTTTTCTGATCCACCAAGAATTTTGCTACATCTTACTTTTATACATTCATCTTAGAAACTGATCTTGAAAGCCCCATTTTTGACTGATTTCTGACACTAACGCAGGTTAACAGGCTACATAGAGCTTTATAAAGCACTGTGCTTATTCACAGGGAGCGTTAGTGGACCAACTAACTCTCTGTAGCCATTGTTAGATAGCATTAGTCTCCCAATACCTTGATTTTCAGCAGTGTTTGTGGACCAAAAGGGATGGAAAATATTCTCATGTGATGAAATAAGATCTGTAACTGTATTTTCTCAGCAAAATTGGTGTCCTACAAATTTATTTTTAGGATAAAGTTTTGGTTTTTCTCTCTTAAAAACATTTTTTTTGAAAGGAAGACTCATCATTTCCATTCACCCTCCTATTTAAATAGTTATAAGTTGCTTCATTTTGGTTATAATTAGTTGTTATGAAACATTGGAAAATAATCCCTTGGTTATGCATGTGTTGAAAGACTGAAGATGCATGGAAGAAACTATGAATATGTGAAAAATATGAATATGTAGAATACAACTTGTTGCATCAAATTGAATATTTTTTCAAAGAATTATTTTTGCATGATTTATTGAGTGGAGAGTCTCACCATATTTCATATGTCAACTCCCCTACAGAAGACAATAATCAAGTACATATAAAATTTACCTAAAAATAATCAGTAACTCTTTTGAGTAAACCAACATTAGTTAGGCTAGGATCTTGGGATAAGCATGTGAGTGAACTGCCCAAGGTCGAAAACCAAACTAGTGTCATTAAATGAGAAAAAAATACCTTCTGCACTCATACTACAGAGACCACTCTAGTAAAAGCAGAGCGAAATACGAGACAAGATCGGACTATAAGTGAAGGTAGCTCACCTTCTCTTACAAATCCTTTGGGTATTCTATGTATTGGGGGTCCCTTCGGGGATTTCAGAACTGAGTCGGGGACTCAAGTATCCTACCCACACAGCATGTTTTCTATGACTATGTCCCCCCAGGTGGTGTTTGTGATTTGAGGTATATTTAGTGGCCAAACTTATAGGGACTTACACAAGGTGACTGGGACAGACTGTCCTAGTACCTAACATGGACATATCTACTTTATCTTCAGTTTTTGGGAGGGTGCTCATCTTCACGAGAGTACTTGGCCCCTCAATTTTAGGTTTGGGTGAAGCTCTAGAGTAACCGTAACTGTACATTTGGCCATCCTTCTTTGTTATTCATTGAGATACTAGGTTTCATCTCCAGTGATCAGTGCTTATTAGACAAGGAAATTTCCCTTTGTTTGTTGATTGATATATTTAGAGTATTTTTTAGATTTTTTAGGTCCCTAAGTGCTATCATTTTGAGACTTTAAACGAATATCATGATAAAATTAATTTGATAAAAAATTATGGTCACCGTGGCTACATCCGGCCCTCGTCGTCACTCTAGATGATTGTTAGGACTTCCTCCACTCATTGTGGAAGATCCGTTGAGTTCCACGGAACCGCATTCCCCATCTTCGAGACATCAGTATCCTAGATCTCACATGGGATCAGTGTGGAAAACCAATGATTCAAGTTTGCCGAAGGATTTCTTCCTCCCTTTAACCCTCTGCTCACAAATCCGTTGGAACCTGTCTTGGCTTCCGTGGTACCTGTACTTCCTGCTTCAGTAGGTGGAACATTTCCATCTATCCCGTTGACTAGTTACGGGTTGTGGGACTTTAGGGACACTTTTGGTCCTTCACCACTTCCCCAGTTGACAGTCTACACAACACCGGTAATGGTGAATCCTGCTATCCCATTTGTCCCAGGTACAACCACTCACATGACACCCTCTATGAGTGGAACCCAGCAGATTCCAGGTTCCAGTCCTATGGTGTCGAACTGCATACCTTCGACAAGTACCACATACATTGATCCCTATAACACTCTTGTCTCAACACTCTTGCTGCCTGTTGGTTGTCTTTGGTCTGTGGCCGAGGGCTTTACCCTCTATGTTACTGGATTTATGTCTGAATTCCTTTGGCCTTAAACAATTTTGTAACTTATGTCTGAACAATGTTTAAGTTATTAGTTTGGTTTTTGAACCACAGTCTCGCCATTTGGTCTTTACATTTTACAATCTCGTCCTTAACTTGGACTGTAAATAGTTTTGATACTTCTATGTATATGTTTGTGCAAATATTTTGAAAGGAAAAAGCAAATATTCTGGTACTTGTAGATGTATGTGTTTTCGGGAAAACCAATGTCTTTTCGATCTGCTAGTCCCACTGGGATTGGCACCTATCCTAGAAACAAATAATCAAATAAATTTGTGATTTCCTCTATGTATGATAGATAAGAGAGAAGCAAAGGGACCAACCTGGATCTTCTGCTTGACTCCTCGCTTGATTTCTCTCCTCCTTGACAGAGCTTGCGATTCTTCTCCTACTTGCCCCGCTTAGATAATACCTGTAGAAATGAAGTAACACAACACCATCAAAGCATCTCAATCTATGATATCATAAGCATTGTAGAATTAGAAATACAATGAGCATACAATGGCATTTAAAAATAACAACATTCACAAATACACAATTGTATGGAGGAAAACTCAAAGAACTGTATTAATAATAGAAGAGAGGATTACAACCCAGCTGTCTGATCCAACATAATCCTCCTAGCATCAAAGCCCTCTTCACCTCATGAAAAGCAAGATCACCCAACAATACAATGTTCCTTCTCAAAGACAAACTATTAGCACTTCCTTACAAATTACAAAATTCCAGCCTCTAGATCTCTCAGATGAGGGATCCATTTATAGATGTTTGCAAGGGTGTGAGTCATCTATGGGTTTTTTATTAGTGTCATTCCACTTGTTTCTCTTGATTCCACTTGGAGATTTCTTGGATCTCTTACTCATCCCTAGGCAAATTCAAAGAGGCAAGTGTCATAAGAGAAGTTTCTAGAAGATTCCACGAGCATCCACTTAACAAGCTGTCTCAGACATTTGTCCATTCTCGCTTATCTAACCCCACAAAAGGCCTCTTCAGTATGCATCATACCTAGCTAGTGTAGGAGTCAGTATGCATCGCACCCTGATTGTGGAGCAATCAGTATGGTTCAATTTTGGCCAATTCTGAGTGGTTTTTTATGTGGAACTTCTGGGGAATGATGTAATCAATTGACCATGATCCTTTAGGGTATGAATGACTATCCACGAGCTTCTCCATGCTCATTTTGTTATCCCTTTTTATGGGAGAGGTTAGAAAGGCAGATACTTCTATCTACTTTAACTGTGAAAAATATTTGTACCACTTATCGTTGATTAGACATGAAACAGATATTTAGGTTGGGATGCAAGATAGCGCTATTGCATGGGGCCTGAAGGAGGACATATATATCAGACAACCTGAGGGTTTTGCATTGCAAGCACTGAACAAAATAAATTTTTATACAAGATCATGAATAAACCATAGAAAAAACTAAATAACAAAGAAATAAACAATTAACCATACACATACCTGCCCGCTTACCAGGTACCAACTCCTATGGAATCATCATATGTTCATCAACATTATAACAAAGATATAAAGGAAAACATTTTTAGGGGTTAAAGAGCCCATGGTTTATCAACATAAAAGGTTGGGGTTGCAGTGCCCAAATATGTCTATAATAGTTGCCCCCTAAAGCATGAAGTCGTAAATCTTTAGATTTCGGGTGAAATGCTTTATCATGAGGATCCGATGTATTCAAACTGGAAGGTGACCTGTATAAGATACAATACAATACATCATCACAATATAATTTTCCATGATCTAGCTGAGGTGGGCATTCCCATGCTCAGCTTTATAAATTCATTTTCATGTACATAGAATAGATAATTGTCTGCAGTTGCATACTGGTGATTCTTTATATGTATAGTCATCATCCCTTAGCTTGGATGATCATCTGTGTAGCTTTTGTGTACATTTGATGTCTTTGTATTCTTGAATACATCGCAGCTTGGATGGATGAAACTAGATCCTGGGTCTTCAAACTCATTCAATCTTCACTCGATGTACAAGTTGATCCATGTGAAAAGATGTCTTAAAGTCGAACATGGAAAGACATCACTTGATTACTAGCCAATAATGTAAGTTGTTAACAGGAACGAGAGAATCACCGATAATGATAATGACCCTCAAGGTACTACAATACAATTTACATGGTGTGAATATATGATCTGATGTCAAACACCACGCAAAATCTCTCGGTTGAAGGCCATTGATGTAAACCTGTCACCGGAAGTGAGAAACTTGCCATTGAAGCATGCAATCTTCAAAGTACTGAAAGGGTTGTTTCTAAGTCAACTTCTTGGATAATGAGCTGATGTCGACAAGAAGTGACCCGTTGTAGGAGGGCCTTAATGTATCCCACATCAACGACACAAAACAAAGCAAATGATTTTCTGGAGGTGAAAACTATATGATGATACAAGGTTCAGGAATGGCGGTCATGAAACATGGAGGGTGAAGGTATTACAATAGATGAGGCATTAACTGGATGGTGAATTCTTTGAATGACTTCTCTTGAACATATCAGTGACACTAAGATGGATTGGTAGCGTTAACTCCAAAAGATTGATTGTACGGTGGACCAACGGTGATATGACCTGTGAACGGAATAACCCAACCCGACTCAATCATGGTGATGGAGTGAAAGTGTCATGTTCAAGAGCGACCTACTACCAATAAATTTCTTTAATTTTTCTTCCCTTTTTCCCCAGTCATTATTGACCAGTTCCTCTTTATTTTTGTCAAGCTTGAGGAGGATAACATATGCTTGTTCTATAATTTTCCCTTCGGGCAAACCTGTCGCTATGATTTAGCGAGCCTATCGATAGTGAAACTCATTCTTGTCTGGGCGGACAGGTTTGTCGCTATTGCTTTAACGAGTTTAATGACAAGGATAACTCAGTCCTTTTCATGTTTAGAGAGTTTGAAAAGGGATGAAAAGGAAACTCCTGCAGTCCTTTTTCATAGCATAATCCCTTAAGTCCGAAAAGGTATAAAATAATACGTAAGGGATGATTTTTCGATCACTTTGGCTAGCTGAAAAACCAAGCGTTCGATCTTTTCATGGGATAACCCCTCAAGTCCAAAAAGATTAAAATATGCAGGAGGGATGGCACTTCCAATCACTTTAGCGAGTTGGAGAGGCCAATTGCTCGACAATCTTTTCATATTTAACAAGATTGAAAAGAGTTTAAAGTGGACTCTTTTTTTGAGGAACGAGTGGTGTTTGGGGTAGCAACTGGTTCTGGGTAAGCTTGGAAATTCTCAAAACATGGTGATGTGAAGATGGTGGCTAACAGGACCATTTGTCACAACTATTCCTCAAAAGGGTAAACAATCAAATGGAAACGTATAATCAGCCAAAAGAACGGAGGTGATGCCAATAACACAACCAAGGCTCAAAATGCTGACATTATGGCAATCACAAAGGTTATTTACCAAAGGTGGGTTTATTTTTTAACAAGCTTGAACCATGTGATAACATTGCTCATTGGCGGGTTTATTTTTTAACGAGCTTGAACCTTGCATTAACAATGCTCATGGGCAGGTTTATTTTTTAATGAGCTTGAACCTTGCGTTAACATTGATCATTTGTGGGTTTATTTTTTAACGAGCTTGAGCCTTGCGTTAACATTGCTCATTTTTCATTTTTATGTAAGTTATAAATGACCAAACTAAAAAGCTAAAAAAACTAGAAAGCTAAGGAACTACTAAGGTTAGGTAGGATGGTTTTGTCCGTGGAATGGTTCAAATGATTCCTTTGCTTCATCTACTACTTAGACAAAGGTGAATGGTGGATCAGACCAATCACCTAACCTAAGAAGTTGAAAAACTAAAAGGCTAAAAAATCTAAAAAGCTAGAAAATGAAATTGGTCATTTTTCTCTTGTATAAAAAGGTTTGCGTTCCCCCAGGCATTGAGAAAAGGAGAGTCTCCACTAACCATATGGAAATCTCTATGGTTAAGCAAGATTTTTTTTGTTAGCAGTTAGACAAAAACACTTCCATGGCTTTGTCCATAGCGCAGACAAAGCTTAATGATGTTTCAGACCAATCACATAACCTACAGGGAAACATATCTTTTTAGCTGGGTTCGTCTGGCAAATAGACGAGGGTGCATGTCCCCTAAGCTTTGTTACATTCATCGGTCTACTCGCTGCAATCAGGTGGATGGAATGAAGGTTAAAGAGGAACACTTGATGCAAAGAGACCATTTAGGGATGATGTTTGACTTGGAGCTATGTTTGAACTGGGAATTGAAAGTTGGTCAATAAGCTAGACAATTTTGCCTTCATTCGAGAAACACATCACTCGAAAGAGTGTGGAAACAATAGCTTCCATGCTATAAACATAGTCACGCCCAAGGAGTACATTGTAATCTAACAGCCCTTGGAATACCATCACATTTAAATGAACGGTTTTCCTTCTGAAAGCTATCGGCAACGTAGGAAGGATCCCTAACGGTCGACTGGTTCCTTTGTTAAAGCCTGACAAATTCTGAGTAACAGGGATAAGCGATGGTGAACCAAGCACTTTCCAAGAAGTTGAGGAAAGGATACTCACTGAAGCCCCTTCATCTATGATAGTGATAGACACGATCATTTTGTGAAGTTGTACTATGATTCAGAATGGTAAATTAGAAGGAAGGTGGGTGTTAGGGTCCCACCCTAACCCGCTTATTTATGTAGTGGGATCACGTCATAATAAAGATTCAATAAAACCCATATTAATAATTGTAAGTTGTTAACCCGCTATTTATTACGGGACCACAGTTAGTTGCAAATGGGCCTAGTATTAGGTAGATGGTATTAATAAAACCCATGGTATTGATCCATGGTATTACATGTATGAGTCATATATAAAGGATAGAGACTCCCTGCGAGGAGCATCGTGTGTCTTATTTTTGAATCGAGCTCTGCTCTATTGGAGGTTTCCCCCTAGAAGAGGCCAGTGAACATCACTTCTGAATAATAAAGTATTTGTTGTTGACTCTCACTATTCTATGTTCTAGGTATTTTTCTTCGCATATTCTGTATTTGGGTATCTTTTGCAGGTTAAAAGCATAAAAAGTGGTATTAGAGCTCTTTCCAGGGCTGGTGGGATCTTCATTTCTTAGCAAAAAAAAAAAATTGGCTAGAGATGTGTTCCGGCGTCTTTAAACCACGGGATCTGTCGTTGAGCGCATAAACCTGCGGATTTGGGGAGGCATGCACGCAGGAAATACAAGAGGTGGTCACACTTGTAGGACTCCCTTGTAACCCCTGTGGGTACCCCTTCGAGTAGTAGCGCATTAGACAGAATTGCGTACAGACTATCTTCCACATACCTTCTGGGTATATCAAAAGCCCCTTAGCTCCTCTGCAACCTAGCCATAGATAAACTGTCGGCCGTCTTGCTGCTACAGTACACCGAGAACAGCACTTGGAGAGATTACTCGCCCATACGATAGGATATTCGGGTTGTGCGGCTAAGGGTATGGTTGATCCTCCTTAGTTAGAGCCCTGAAACATTGGGCCGAGTACTACTGTCATACCCTTATGTATATTGCTATCTGTAGCACCTGACACTCCTCGAGATCATAGCTCCCTTTATCTTGGGATCACGCATCATCTCGGCCAGATCCGCTCGTGCAAAAGGGTGCAGCAACAGCAGACATCAGTCCGATATATTAGATCTACCAAATCCGCAGCAACAATCTATTCTGCCATTCAGATCTCTCAGATCCACCTGATCTGAGTAATTGTGTGGGGTTCCTATACCGGAGCATGATTTTCGTAGGACTTTTGACAGCATTAACATTTTGAGGATTCGGAAGCTGCAGTATTCCTAAGGGGCGTTTATTGGTGATCTAGCCCATCAAAATCAGGACGACGAGCTGAGCACAGTGGTACCATTCAATTCTTAGTGAAAAAAATTCTGGCGGTCCCAAATTTTAAGAAGCATAAAGTCGGTGCATGGTAGCCACCAGAGCCCAAGCGATGGCCAATGAGAGGATGGACAAACTTGAACAAATCTTGAAATCCATCCAATTTCAGCTTGACAATCTATCAGTATTAGTCCCAGACGCAATCCAGAAGGGCAAGGAGGTAGCCCATGAGGAAGAGAATATTGGAAATGGACACAGTGAGGGTGAGTCTAGTCATTCTCCTCACCTCTGGGGCCCCCAAAAACAACAATCTCGTTCGAGACCTCCCAAATTAGATATGCATAAATTTGATGGTTCTCACCCAGCAGCATGGATAGCACAAATGGAGTAGTATTTCAGTTTGAATAACATCCTAGATGATGAGACTCAGCTTATGGTGGGGAGCATGTTCTTGGATAATCAAAGGTGGCAATGGTGGGAATGGCATCAACGTTGCAATAAAGCTTTTAGGACTTGGGACAAATTCAAAAAATCTCTTACAGACCGCTTTGACCAGGACTCTGCTTTTTGGGGTCATCTTACTAAGCTCCGATACACGGGCACAGTGGATGAATATATTACAGCCTTTGAAGCCTTAGCCTTCCGCACTAGGGGTCTCTCAGATGTGTTCTAGATGGAATGTTTTATCAGCGATCTTAAAGAGGCCATAAAAGCCCACGTCCAACTGCACCACCCTCGCCACCCGCCCAACTTTCACCGCCAAGGGTCGCACATCACAGGCTCACAGCGCCACTCAAACACTTAAGGTTCAAAAGGTGTCACCAGTAGAAATGGCTGAAAGAAGAAAGCAGGGATTATGTTACTACTGTGATGAAAAATACTCCCCAAGTCACAAATGCAAGGAGCCCAAATTTTTTCAAATTGATGCCACTGATTACAACTCATCGGAGGAAGATCCACCACTTGAGGAACCTGAGGCGGTAGAAGAGGACAACCAAAAGGACGATGTCCCTGACGAACCGGTTATTTCACTGCATGCTTTGGCAGGGATCTCTTCACCTCAAACTCTCAAAATTAGAGGTTTTATCAAACATCGCCCAGTAGTTGTCTTGATTGATAGTGGAAGTACACATAATTTCATCCATCAAAAAGTTGCGGAAGCAGTGCATTGTTTTGGACGAGCCGTTTCTAACTTCCAAGTCCAAATTGCGGATGGGGGCACAATGAAATGTGAAGGCCGCTGTGAAAATGTCAAACTTCAAATGGGGGATTATCAGTTGAAGACCCACATGTTTGTAATACACATGGGTGGGTGTGACATTGTCCTAGGGGCTGAATGGCTTTGCACTCTAGGGCCAATCACAATGGATTTCCAGGAGTTATATATGAGTTTTAAGCAGAACAACTCCACACATACCCTCCGTGGACTCCAGGCAAGAGCCCCCTCTATCATCAGCTCGCATAGGATGAAAAATCTGCTAAAAAAGGGACATCATGGAGTTATAGCTCAATTTAATGCCATCCAGGGAGTCGAAACTAAGTCTCTTCCGATTCACCCGGAGATGCAACAGATTTTAAATAACCATCTGCCAGTCTTTGACAAGCCTCATGAGCTTCCACCCTCGAGAGGGGAACATGATCATAGCATCATCTTGGTTCCGGGGGCCCAACCCCCAAATGTGCGCCCCTAACAATATCCGTTCACCCAAAAGAATGACATAGAAAATATAATCAAGTAACTTTTGGAATCAGGAGTCATACGTCCCAACATTAGTCCTTATTCATCACCGGTGGTCATGGTACTCAAGAAAGATGGGGAGTGGCAGATGTGTCCAAACTTCACGGCCCTCAATAATTTGACAGTCAAAGATAAATTTCCCATCCCGGTGGTTGATGATTTGCTCGATGAACTCAATGGGGCTCAATTCTTCACTAAGTTGGATCTTCGCTCAGGCTACCACCAAATTCGCATGAAGGAAGTCGACATTCCAAAAACCGCTTTCTGAACTCATGAAGGCCATTATGAGCTCTTGGTCATGCCATTCGGTCTTTGTAATGACCCATCTACTTTTCAGAGCCTTATGAACCATCTTCTCAAACCATATCTCAGGAAATTCGTTCTTGTCTTCTTCGATGACATCTCATCTATAGTTGCACTTGCGCCGCACATCTTCAAACATGTAGATCTACTGCAACTGCTCCGCAAGCATCAATTATTTGTTAAGATGTCCAAGTGTGCGTTTGGCATGGAAAGAAGTGAGTATTGGGCCACATTGTGGGCGTGCAGGTGTAAAGGTGGACCCCAAAAAGATCCAGGCAATGTAGGATTGGCCTCAACCTAAGACTTTGAAGAGCTTGAGAGGATTTTTGGGTCTCACAGGCTATTATCGCAAATTCATCCGCAATTATGGGCGCATAGCGAAGCCCCTCACGCAACTCCTGAAAAAAAAAAAAAATCATTCTTCTGGAATGAGGATGCACAACAGGCATTTACAGCTCTCAAAAAGGCCATGTGTTCCACTCCAATCTTAGCACTACCGGATTTCACCAAATCTTTTGTCATTGAATGTGATGCTTTGGGTACAGGTATTGGGGCAGTTTTAATGCAGGAAGGTCAACCTTTGGCCTTCACGAGCCAACAACTAAGTGGGAAGAATCTGGGTCAATCTACCTATGAGAAGGAAATGATGGCCATCTTACATGCAGTAGAGACCTGGCGACCTTACTTACTGGGGCGACATTTCCAAATCTGCACAGACCATCACAGTCTTAAATATTTT
>APFE030699451.1:12011-31274 GCA_000404065.3 Pinus taeda | reverse complement strand
GATCAGATCTTCAAATTGCATGGCATGCCCACTTCTATTGTGTCCGATCGTGACCCGATCTTCACCAATAATTTTTGGCAGGAACTCTTCAGGCTACAAGGCACCCAACTAAAACTCAGCACTTCCTAGCATCCACAAACAGATGGTCAAACTGAAGTTGTCAACAAATGTCTAGAAACCTACCTTAGGTGTTTCACTTCAGAAAAACAACATCTTTGGGTATAGTGGTTACCTCTGGCTGAATGGTGGTATAACACCAACTATCATGCCACCACCAAAATGACTCCCTATGAAGCAGTATATGGTCAACTCCCTCCTTCCCCTACTTCTTATATCAAAGGATGCTCTAAGGTACAAGCAGTGGATCAACTCCTAGAAAGCTGTTCAACCATGCTCGCCCATCTTAGAGAGAATCTTCATCAAGCTCAAAGCCGCATGAAGCAACAGGTAGATCAGCATCGCTCAGAGTGCCAATTTGAGGAAGGGGATCAGGTATTTTTGAGGCTACAACCCTATAAGCAAACATCACTCAAAGACAAGGGTTGTCAGAAACTATCTCCAAAGTTCTACGGACCATATCAAGTACTTTAGTGCATTGGAGAAGTAGCATACAAATTGGCTTTGCCGCCTACAGCAAAAATCCATCCAGTTTTCCATGTCTCATGCCTCAAGAAAATGATTGTGAAAAATTGCATAATTCAAACCAATCTACCTGAATTGGATGAGGAAGGATCAATTTGGCTCCAACCTGAACAGGTCATGGACACACGAGAACGACCCCTGCGTGGCCGAGTGATTAAGGAAGTCCTCGTCAAGTGGAAAGACACCTCTTCGGAAGATGCAACTTGGGAACCAACCACTATTCTTCAGCAGTTTCCGCAACTTCAGCCTTGAGGACAAGGCTATTCTTAACGGGGAGGGCATGTTAGGGTCCCACCCTAACCCCCTTATTTATGTAGTGGGATCACGTCATAATAAAGAATCAATAAAGCCCATATTAATAATTGTAAGTGGTTAACCCGCAATTAATGACAGGACCACAGTTAGTTGCAAATGGGCCATGGTATTAGATAGATGGTATTAATAAAACCTATGGTATTGATCCATGGTATTGCATGTATGAGTCATATATAAGGGATAGAGACTCCCTACGAGGAGCATCATGTCTTATTTTTGAATCGAGCTCTGCTCTATTGGAGGTTGCCCCCTCGAAGAGGCCGGTGAACATTGCTTTCTGAATAATAAAATATTTGCTGTTGACTCTCATTATTCTATGTTCTGGGTATCTTTCTTCGCATATTCTGTATTTGGGTATCTTTTTGCAGATTAAGAGCATAACAACTGAGCTAATGACCATTAAGGATGTTGCACCTTTAACAGTTGTATCATCGATAAGACCTGGCTTATATCATCTCATATCGTCTCATAATGAAGAGGAATCCCTAATCAATGGTAGGGGAGATCAACTCTCCAAACCCTACTTGTCTTGAAGACATCCATCTCATCATATCTCAAGTTTCAACGTAACTCAGTTCCTTTGATCATCAATTAAACAATCTCGATCCAATAGAAGAAGAATCATCATCATAGGGGAGTTCATCTCAACCTAAAGCATAATCGGGGAGCCCAACTCAACCCATATCATACCAATAATCCATACGGTCATCTGAAGTAGAGTGATCATCATTACCAAGTCATATCTCATATCGACTCACCTTGCTCATCTCCGTTTGTTGAATAATCTCGATTCTGAAGAAGAAGAATAATTTGACATCATAGGGGAGCCCAACTCAACCGATAATAATATAGGAGAGCTTAGCTCAATTTGGAACAACATCAGGGAGCCCTGCTCAACCTAAAACCACATCAGGGAGCCCAATGCTACAACCCGGGAATCTCTGCCAGCGGGGAGCCAATGCTACAAATCGGGAACCTCGTCATCGGGGAGCCAATGCTACCACCCAAAATCTACAAACAATAGAAGGGATGCCACTTACCTTATGAGGTAAGGATCACACCTATCCTACTGCCTGACGATAATAGGAGGGATACCACTTACCATAAATGGTAAGCATCACGCCTATCCTATTACCTCTACTGATCAAATGTCTCATCACCATCTCTGCTCATCTCCTGTTGAACACCTTCGAATCCAAAGAAGAAGAATCACCACAGGGGAGCCCTTTGCTTCCATCCTGTATCAAAGGACAATGGGCAAGATCAGACCTACCCCAATGTGTAGGGATCACACTCTATCCCAAAGTCCCTGACAATAGGTGAGATCAACTTACCGAAGGTAAGGATCACACTCTACCTTATTGTCTCCCTGATCTTCACATCTCGACTTTCGAGAGTCAGATGGTAGAACACATGCATCCACCAACTTGGGCGAGATCCACCTACTACAAGGGGTAGGGATCACACTCTATCCCAAGTCCCTCATCCCATTGGCTAGGTGGGGAGGTTATCCCACAAAGTGGGCAGGATGCTAACTGGGGCATACTCTGACTAGGGGAGATCACAAATCTCTACACACCCTATCGGTCGGAAGTCTCCCATCCCCAGGTGATCTTTGGCTCAATTCCTCACCTTGGGAGCTCAGTCAAGGGGGAAGAGCTAGCTCAATATCCTCGACCAGCCTGGACTCTTGCCCAGGAGGGTCACATCTATCAATCCATGCTGCTCTATGAAGATAAAAAAACATATCAAAGTGATCGTATCTGGTACCAACTTAAACAACTTACTGAAGAGTTCAATTACATTGCCTCATACATTACCTAGAGCAACAATTCTCTATTATCCTGTTCATATAGGACATCAAACGCTAGAGCAAATATATATCATAAAGAAAAGAATACCTTGTTCATTATTTCTTCTCATACAGGAAGGCAACAATCACACGCTTAAGCTTGTCTCATGCAACAACATTCTCTCATTCCATGAAGATGTCTCTATTCTAGCTATATACGGTCTGACTCTGTCTAACTCAGAGTGCATACAAGTATCTAATAACAATAATCCATCAATGCAATCTAGCATGCTATAAAAACGCTTCTATACAAGGGGTGGATCCTGGTGCTGCATGGGATAAGTTAGTCCTGTTAGCAAAGAATTATTAGCTCAATAAAAAAAATAACATCAAATGTTCATTGTTTCATTTTGCAATCATGTGGTTTCTAATCATCCACCACAAATAAATAGTAGGTGTTGGGATCTCATCAAGGATCTCGCCCTCTAAATGGGAAGCTTATTCACTCATCATCAATCAAGACATCAACCTGTCTAACATATATATAAACAAAATTGTCAGATCACAAAGTCAAACTATATCAGGTTCTCATATATACATATATGTATATATGTCACAGTCATTGCAAGTCATCATTCGCTGTCTCACTATCACATATGAGCATGTCATCAAACATTCATCAAGTGTTAGTGTCATACAATTAGGGCGGTTGACAAGTGTATCACAACATTTACACAAATCATCTTTTATCAGAGTACTAAAACCATCAAGTTAGGGCATCCATTTGTAACATTGTCAAAATGTTAATAAATCATTATAGCAGTTATAGCTTACCAAAATCTTATCAATAATAACAAGAAGAGGATGTTGAGTATCCATCTTACAACCACCTATTGCTATTAGGGTTACCACACTTTGTCGTATATGAAAAATCAATGTTTCTGGCCTTGCTTTATCTAGGACAAAATCATGATATCCAACAAGGTCACATGACAGGTTAGATGCTTGCCAAATATCAGAGAGATCATATTTGCTGTTACTATGAAATGCACCAATATATCACATGTACTGGAAATCAAACTTACTTTCATATGCATGTGATTGACATGAATGAATCAAGTCATCTATGAGGGTGATATTCTTGTCATACCTCAAGGCTTAACTTGCCATCCAACGTTGCAGCCATACTATACATACCTCGTAATATTCAGATACCTTTATCAACTTTTATTATTCATATATGTTTTGTAATTGGCAGTAGTAGAGCTTTCATATTGCTCTAGCTTCATCTTTCTTGCACCAACTTCTTTTTCCTGCACTAGCTAACATCCAAATGATCCTTAAGAAGGATCTGCTTATCACATCTTCATCAAGAAGTTAGAAGTATACAACTACTCAAGTGTTCATGCAAGAAAAACAAACAAAATGATAAACCTAAGCAAGGGCGATGCCATAGAGAAATAGGTTTAGAAGATACTTATCTTTAATGAGGGTTGAAGGAAGAGATCAACTCCCTCTTGATCCTCTCTCCCTCTTAGCCAAAGGCATTATTGATCATTCATCACATATAAAGATGCCTCCTTATGAATATTACTTGTATCCTTTGTCAAGTCCAATCATGTATGCTAAATCTTCAACCTGCCCTTTGTTGGGAAATCCATAGAGGTGGCAGTTAAATGAGTTCCCTTATTAATGACATTATCTTGTGATGTTTTCGTTATTATTATTAGTTCTTTTGATTTATCTTTTCTTATCATCAAGACTAATGCCAAGCAACAAATAAAAGAGTACACAAGATGTAGGACGCTGCCAGGGAAAAACCCCAATCTAGAGGAAAACCCAGTCAAAATTCTGCTTTCAATAAATTCAAGATGAGATGACCAAGACCCTTACAACTTAGACTTGAGACTACCTCCATCAAGACATCCTTCTTTCACTGTGTTTGCATACCGAGGTTCATATCAATGTGTTAGCACTAAATACTTGCTACATCGAAACTTCATTACTGCAGTACCACTTTGATCTTCTTACAGTGAAACCTTCTCTTTGTGGTGTCAACGAAACTTCATCACTGTAGTGGGACCGAATTGTAGTAGTACCTGTTGTCGCACAAAATGTCTAGGCTCCACGACAACGGGTCAGATCAGGGGCTGTCACCCTGATCCCCAATCTCTTCATTTAAGCTGTCTCCCTACAACAGGCTAAGGGGGATAGACCCTACGAAAATGGAATGAAGGAGAACTAGTTGGGAACCAACCAGTTCAGGAGACATAGTGAAGCGACCAAGTACTTGATTAAGATTTAACAAGACTTATAGGATTTGATCAGATTTAAACGATTGATACCAATGCCTTATGGAGTCAACAATCTTGCTAGGAAATTTAGGACCAAGTAATTGATTAGCAACTGCTGCTTGGATGAATGACTATCTTATATGAAATGCAGATCCTAAAACTAATGTGAGATGCAAGAATCTTAGTCAATTTTAGTTAAATGCCTACCTAAGTTTAAACCCTACAATCCTTTCTATATTGAGCTTGATTTTGTAATAATTGGCAGAGAGAAGATAAGGTGAAGCACACTAAGGTGTGATTAATGATACCTCTCCTGAAAATCTAACATACCTGGTGCCTCTGGCGCTGTTGAGAGCTGTGGCTCTGACGATTGCAAGGTCACTGTTTTAAGTACTATTAAAAGCAGGCTTCTCAAGCAAAGATGGATGGGTACCTATCTCTCTATCGACCAAGTTTATGCTTGGAAGTAAACTTTAATTATGTAGAACTAACTTAATATGTAAATGCACAAGATGATTAGAAGATGAGATGAAGTTAGATTCGAGGATTAGAAGCGTTTATGTCACAATCTATCAAAGCTCTTAATCACAAAAATGAAATGTTCATTTCATTAACCAAAGAGCTAAAGATAAACTTCTTACAATATCACAATTAGACCACAAGCTTACTTCAAATCTTTTAGATTCTTTCAAATCCAATTATAGCTCAAAGAGAACAAAAACTACTTCACAAATTAATATTAGATGCTCAAAAAATACTCTGTTTATGAAACAAAAGATATGCAATTTATCACAATTCCATGACAGAGTACTTAATTGTTAGCAATTGGTTTTTAGGACAGTAGTAAGAAAAACTTTATGACAACAACAATATGACAATGAAAACAGTAAGCTATCAATGCTATCTTTATGCCAAAAATTTACCAAAAATTTTTCAAACTTGCCCACATGAATTATCAAAAATTTTCACCCTGTTATGATGTGGTTTCCAGAATTATATCAGATCTGATATACTTATTTCAGCCATCAATTAAAACATAAAATAGGCTTAATGATGGATGCCCAACTCAAGAATTTAATTTCTTAATGTATTAGACAACTTAAGAACTGATTTTGGGCTAACCCACATGAAATTTTGCCACTGTTATATTTCAGACTTCAAAAACAGAATTATGCAGAGATAACGGTCACCCAAAAATGTAGATCTAAGCCAAATTTTTGATATCCATCAAACATAAATGACTTATTAATGTATTTAGCAATTTTTTCAGTTCTTTTAAAACCACTTAGATGTGTTTTTCACCACTATTAGAAAGGTATATGACTGCTGTAGCAAATAGGGAAGAAAAATAGGGTTTAGAGATCAAACCCATAGGCCCTAGGCCTTGAAGTTCACGTGCCCAAGTTGCAAATTTTTTTTTCAATCCTTGAAACACAACTTTTTACCATTTTTTTTGCAAAACCCACCAACGATCAGTTTCAAAAAATTAAATATTCAGATAAAAAATGGAGCTCCCATCTAGGGCCAATGAGAGCTAACGCTAGGCCCAGTAGGACTAGCGTTGGCTAGGAGAAGGCAGATCTGGACTTAGGAGCCCCAAGACTTGAAACCCTTGTTTTGAAAAAATTATTTTGCTTCAGATCTTTAGATTCGTTGATAAATCTTTAATGGCTGGCCTTGCAAAAATATTTGGGATAAGATCTTGCCCTCCAGGACCTAGATCTGTCTCAAAACCCCTAGATCTCCTTGAAAAAATCTCAGATCTAAAGATTTCCTTGGCTGATTTTTCAGATCTATTCCTACACACAATCTTTGAGCCCAGATCTTGCCCTCCAGGGTCTAGATTTGACTCATATCTGAAGATTTCCTTGGTTGATTTCTCAAAGCTATTCCTGCACAGGTGAAAAGAGAAAAACCCAATACCCAATCTATACAAAAATAGAGAAAATCCCAAAAACCCAATACCCAATTTGTACAAAAATAGGGAAAATCCCAAAAACCCAAGTGCTAAAATTCAAAATTATGTTATTAAATTTCAGATTTGCACAAGTAAATAACAAATCTATACAAATAACTTACAGATCTATCAGATTTGAGGAGTATGAGTCCAACTCCACTCCCAGATTTGATAATCTAAGGCTCTTAATAGCCAGATCTATCAAATTTTCCACAAAATATTTAAAAGATTTTGAAATTTTAGAAAGGTACTAGCTCAAAAACATCCCGCAAAAAAATTATCGTTAGATAAATCTTAGAGCTTATGTGAAGTAGACTCTTCAGAAAATATATGCCGAGAGTTGGATGGTCCAACCGAGGACTATCCCCAAACACTCAATGAAAACTTGAGAGATCTTCTGCAAACATTTGATCAACCATCAAACCAAGTAGAGAAATAGAACAACAATAAAATTATGAAGAAATAGAGATACTTGCTACTTCAATCAAAATTAAAAATGTTACCCTAGATCCAACAAATTGAATAAGATACTTGTATTCAAATTATTCTAAGAGAGCTATTGATTGATAGTTTTCACATAATATTAAGTAGAAATTAAAACAATGTTACCATAGATTCATGAAGAGGAACACCAACGCACGTTGAAACCCCAAAGATTTTTGCATTTATTCCAAAAAATATACAAGAGACCTTGAGAGCTTAGTACACGATTCAAAGATCGGATGAAAAATAGACTAACACCGACCTCTAATTTATAGATAAATTCTCCAATGGGTAGTTCGCTTGATTCCCGTCAAAGTAATTTCGTCTATTGAAATTATTATTTTTTTGAGTAATTTCGAATTTTTCATTTAATTCCTTTTTAATAACTCAAAAATAATAATTGAGTTAATTGCCTCACAAAATTGACTTTGACTTAACTACCAAGGTCCAAGGGTCCAAGCTTTCTTAAAATTTTCAATATTCCTTTCCCCCGGGGCTTTTAAGAATTTATTTTTTTAAGACCCAAGAATTTTGCTTTTAGAGAATTTAGATTTACTTAGGACACAAATTTGATGGATGTACCATAGGGTCCTTGGTTAACCCCCTTATTGAGCTTGGAGACACTTGTACATGCCAAAGCCCACTATGAAAAGGCATGCCACCATGAATTGCCCACTTGATTCCATGATTTGTAAGTTCTATTACTTGATTACTCTAATGATTTATTGTATGAGAGGGCAAGGGGACACATTGAATCTTATGCAGGATTGCAGGTGGGTCTCCATTTGGGGTTTGGTCTCCCTATACAGGGTCCAAGCCCTCCAGAAGACCACATTGGCACTTGTAGGGTGAGTGTCAAGAGCCATGGGCCTCCACCATAGCAGAGAGTACTTCATGGATCCCCAACACCATTTAATGATTGCACGTGTTCCACCTTTTTGATGAGGATGATGCACCTCGACCACCATGCCTAGCCGACTCCACACTTGTACTGCACACTTGGCAGAGGTTCTAGGGTCCAAATGAGGATGTGTCTTAGTGCAGGAGACAAAGGGAGGGATTATGTCATTATCCTAGCTATTACAGACGGTTTACAAACATTATCATCCACTTGGAGACCCATGAGAATGTCATAGTGCCCCCACACCCACTTGGGGACACCACATGTGACTTGCTTAGATATCAAGGGGCCAACCCCTTGTCCACTATGTTTGGATTCCATTTTCTCACCATGACATGCTTTGGACTTCATTAGGCCTTCTCAATGGCCCAATGACTCATTATGTGGATTATTCTACCCTCTTGAGAGGCTTGTTTTTATGTTACTGAGCTATCTTGGTGGGTTTGTCACCAAGGGATGCTATTATTGCACATTATTTTATTATTTGGGGCTTAATTACGCCTAATTAGGCAAATCTAACTCTTTATAGAGGATATAAATTGATGAGAGACTCATTCATTACTCTCATCATCACTTGTTTGGGTTTAGTAGCTCTTGTGAGAATTTCACATTCCCTTTTGGAGGACGAGTTTGGTTTCATGGATGAATTTTGATGTTTGAAAATTATTCTCTTGATCTTGGAGCTTCAAATTTGTTTTGATTTGATTATTGGATATACTCATTGTACATGTAAGTACTCTTTTTCATGTCTATTCTTTATTTTTATCTTGTCACATGAATGTTGTTGGGATTTTTGCTATGTAGGTCTGAAATTGCTTCTAATTTATCCGAAATTGTGGAATTTTTGATCTATTATAGTGTTGCGTATTTTACATGTGTCATGTATAATGAACGACTATTCCTAGAGGTCAATTTCCATTGAATAGTAATACACCTTGATATGTCATCAATTATTGCACACCGAAGTATAAAATCTTCTGGTAGGTGCTCTCATGCCTTTATTGCCATGTGAAGTTGACTAGAAGTCTCCTTGATTGGGTATAGTCTCTCCAGATCATAAATTCACCTTGACTCCATCTCTCCCAAAGGCAAGGCACTGATCCAACCATTGGTGGTCACTTAAATGATTATTTTTCTCACATTTTTCCTTTCCTTCTAGGCCAAACCCTAACAGGTCATTTAGGGCATCAGTCAAATTCCTTTATAGCCATCCAAACACCTTGATTTTTGGTCCACTACGGCGCTGGGGCTATCTCTAGAGGTCCTCCAAGTTTCGAGCAAATCCAACAGTGGAATCCCGAGATATAACAAGCCCTAGCCATAAGGCCAATTCTTGCCCTAGGTTGATTTGGGTTAATGTCCTCACTTGGATCATTACATTCAAAACTCAAAAGAAGATTAGTCCTTTGATCCTATTCTCTTCCCTAATTAGGTCAGGCCTCTCGTTTATTGATCAACTCCATATCCTTGACCTAATCCGGGCCCACGTGGGTTCTTTGTGATCCCACAACTCTACAACGCAAATTCCACAAGGATTACATATAATCCATTTCTTCCTAGGGATCCTGAAGCCTAGGAAGCCCCTTGATAGGGCATATCCTCTAGTCCTAGGCCCAGGCATCTTTATAGTCGTTCTTAGAGAGCCAATCACCTTGCTTCCAAGGCAAGCAAGCCATCTAGTTGAGCCTCTCTTGTGAATAGGCTTTAGGGATCACCTCATATCTTATCATTGACTCGTCCATTCTTGTGATTCCTCTCATACTGGGACTTCTCCCATCGATGAAGATCCGTAAAGAGTAGGGAGCCTTAGCTAAGGTGACAGTCGGCTATTGCTCCATTGTTGCCCCTAACCTAGTAGTTGCTCTATAAGATCCCCTACTAGAACCCATGCTAGTTTGAGCGGTAACAATGCCTTCCATAACCATTTCTTCACCATGGCTCTTGTACCAAGTTAAGAATTAACAGAAGCAAGCAAAACGCTAGAACTAGCGGAAAAGGCTTTAAGCCATTCTTCAATACATTGTATTATCTCATGGTCTTAATTTATAGTACATGAATTTGACCATTTTAGATCTAGATCTCATCGAAAACTCATCAGTGGATCATGACAACTCCTCATCAAAGATAAGAAAGACAATGTGGTCTTGGACTTTGTGATTGTCTAGGGACTCACAGTCTAATTTCTTTGACATCTACATTGGCTTTGCTATCTGTGTCCACTCATTCCGCTTTCCTCCAACTTCTGATATTTGGAAAACCATTCCCATTTGAAGTCATGTTTTGGAATTATCCATAGTCGATTCATTATTAGTCTTAGACATCCCTTGCAAAAGTAAATGTTGCAACTATGAAAACATAGTGTGGTCAACCACCTCCATTCTATATGTATTTGGATGAGTGGTCTTCTCCCTTTGACTTTGTTCTTCAATTTTGGCATTAGTTTTTAAGATGTCCCTTCCCAACACCCATAGCAAACAGTGTCTCTTGTCTTGCTATGCGCTGATTTTCTTGACCTAGCAAAATGGGACCTTTGTGACTATTGCATAGACTCTTCGATCGAGTCGTTCTTTGTATGGCGCTTGCTCTCTTTGCTTATTAATCTTCCTATTGTTGTAGTGATGTTTAGACAATGGAACATGTTTTATAGAGAAGTGACCAATTTTTTTTGGACTTGGTCAAACTGTCAAATATGTTGTTGGCTACCTCTTCCTCCGAGATCTTTACACTTACTCTTAGGTATCCACTCTATAATGAAGGTGGGGTTCTTGTCCCACATTTTAGTTAGATACCCATGCTTGGTTCACTGTTCATGTGACGAAAATGGTTATCATACTTGATTTGGAGATAAAGTTGTGGCATACCAATCTGAACACTGAAGATGACAACTAGGTTGTGATACTTCTAGATGGGGAGCATGGCAGTGTCTTTCTACCATATTGGTTGGACGATTGCAAGGGAGGGGAGTTGAGCACTTTGGGTGCCTGGTGAAACTCCTAATTCAGACACTTCTACATTTTAGGTTTTCTTTTCAGAACAAGTTGGAGGGGGTACATCAATGTGCGCTTGTTAACCTTGACCTTGATGAGATCTTAACGACTAATGAATCAATGCCTGTAATATTCCAAACTGGATATTTTGCCAAATTTATAGAAATTTAACTCAACCCAATTTCACCATAAAATTTCCATTCAATTTACAGAAAATTGCCATGTAAAATAGAACAAGAGAATGTATGCAATTCAATCATACAATGAGCAGAAATAATCTCAACTTTATTATAATATATAAACTGGGGTTTTACATGCTAAAATAACAAATCGCTGATATAGCTGAGAATAGAACTGGCCTCAAGGATTTGCTCCAATGCTGCATGGGAACTCCAACAAAACTGAACTAAACTACCACTGCTAAGCTCTCCTGTGAATTTTGGATGAATGCACCAAAGGGAGATGGGTACTCACCCAATCTCACTAAATCACTCGAGGGTTTCCGTCTTGGCGATACCAAGGAAGTAGAGAACTGGGTTCCCAACCTCTCATACAAGGAGAAATATCAAATCCAAGATGTCCTCTAATGGCCTCCTCCTCCACTTTTTATAGATCTGATGGACCCTTCTAGAAGCTCCTATTTTATTATTATTTTAATCATTGAGCACATTTCTCTTGATTAAAATATTATTTTTAATGTGGGAAAATGGAAAATTGGCCACCATGCCTCCTCAAGCCATCAAAAATCACTTCTATCCATCCCATCCTGTAGATATTTTCGTTCCGGTTCCAACAAGCTATTACATTAAGGTGTCTGCCAAGTATTCCTCCCAAAATGCCACCTTACACGTAATAAATTGAGTTAGGCCCATTAATGACTCAGTTTTTTGAAAGTTGTCGGAATGCAACATAATGAAAGTTGTCGGAATGCAACAAAACGAAAGACAAACTATGCGGATGATGGAATATACCAAGCGAATGCCATCAGACCTCATAAAAACTCCTCAAAAACATCATGAAACACCTCCAGAAGCCCCTGGGCCCGCTGATGAAGTGAACTTGCACTTGTGACCTGTATGCACCAGCCCTGAAAGTCCATCCTAACTGTGTCGTGAGGAACACTAGAAAAAAGAACATTACAAGTCCTCCCGCCCCAAGATTGCTTGCCCTCAAGCAAACCAAACCTGTGGACCAATTTGGTGGCCTTATGCAGCTAAGACCCAATGCTCAGATCCTATACAAACCTCTGGGCGAGGTTATGCCTCTGTGTCGACCCACCAAGAATGGATCCCTCAATGCTCGGATCCCACACCAATCTTTGATTGAACTTGTCATCAATAAACCCTTCTGGATCCCAATGCCACTAAGCATCAATGCTCCATGGCTCCTGCTGGGCTATAACTCCGACTGTGAACGCTGCCCCATCGATTGCATACCAACTCATTACCTCTCTCCAATCCAACCTTTGGCATAGGTCGAGGTCAACCCTACTTTGTTGATGCTGCGTTAGTGCCACTGAAATACTGATGAATTGTCAATCCACAACCCACTGTTCGCTGGAACATGCAATAACCCTCTCATCTAAGGGTTCATGTTGTACTGTGCCCCAAACTAAGAATGATATTCCATCAATAGGATACCAACTCATGATCTCCCGCCAATCTAATGTATGGACACCTGTGCAAGGAACATGTCTACTAGGCTGATATTGATTCATGCTCAACTCCTGATGCTCTACCTGATCAATCAAACTTTGTCCAAGAAATCCCGCCTTTCTCCCGCTAATGGGAAAAAGTGGGCAAGCTGTTGGGTGATTTAATTGCGAATTAAATCCTTGTCATTAATTGTCAACACAGGGTTCATAGAACTGACGAGGTATACTTGTACTATATGTACTAGGTGGTTATTTATTAGAATAGATTAGTTCTAGTGCAATTAAAACTAATTACAAAGTTAATTAAATCAATCTAACCCAAATCAAACTAAACATAAAGAAATTGAAATCACACTTGCATAAAGGAAATCACACCACTTCAATAAATGACATAACACTTGTAGAATTGAAATCACACCACACTTGCATAAATGAAATCACACTTGCAGAATTGAAATCACACAACACTTGAATAATTGAAATCACACTTGCGGAATTCAAATCACACTCGCACATGTTGAAATGAAATCACACTTGCTGAAAGGAAAAACACACTTGCATAAAATGAAAACACTCTTGCTGAAAATAAATGAAATAAAACAACTACACTATGTTACCAATATGTACAAAGGTGTGCAAACTGTGGTTGATGGGGGCCCTCCATTCCACAACAAACACACTGAACAACTATCACATCTTGAAGATCAAAGTGGCAGTATGAATTTTATAAAAATGAAGTTACAAGATATTACAAGAATTCTTTATCTTCAATTTACAAATTACATCTAGAACTTGGAACCTCCAACTAGCAACGAGCAACTAACACTAACTCTCGCAACCTCTAACTTGCATCTAACAACCCTTTGTATGAAGGGTGCACTCCTATTTATACAAAAATTGAGGATAACTATACAATAAATATAGATCTTTAGATCTCTTCTAAATCCACATTTATCTCTTGTGGTTACAACCAATCTCCTAAAAATATAAGATATAAATCCTCTCAAAATTCTTTCATCCATGATTCTTTTCCTTTGAATGTGCATAGTTATTAAATTTGGCAACTAGGGCCAAAAATCACTTTGGATAGCTCTTATGAGACAACTGATATTTTTCTTGGATTCCTCTTTTCGAAAGGTGTAGAATTGATCTAAAGATCATCCAATTCTGACATGTACAAATGAAGTTATGAATTTTTTTTGATTATGGACAAATTGTCAAGGTCGACCAACGATCAAATTAGCCTCTTCCAGCCTTCAACGTTGCATATAAATACAAGGTGCCTCCTCCTCATTTTGGCATCACTCTCATTCATCTTTCTCTCTCTCATCTTGATTGGGTACAGATTTCTGGGCTTCTCTCTCTCTCTGCACGTGCGAAAGGAAGACTGTCTTTTTTAGCTGCTGCATTGACCAGATTTGATCGAAATTTCAGTAGGTTGACTTTGACTAGCATTGACCCTATTTGAATTCAATTTTGTGAGGGAGACCTTTGTTTGGGTAGGGCACTGTTATGGGCACAAAAATTGAGGCAATTTGACCCCTGCATTGACCAACGTTGATTGCCCTAATTCAGGTTGCCGCGTTGACTTTTGTTGACCAGATTTGATTAGTTATTTTCGGATTGTTTTGGGCTGCATTATCTTGCTGTTGGAGGTTGAGTTGACCAATGTTGACCACGTTGTTTTGGAGGTCAATTTCAACCCTATTGACCAGTGTTGACTTTCTGGTTAGGGCTTTCTGTTTCTGCTGTTTTGACTGCTCAGTTTGGGCAAGTGAATATTGTAAATTATCAAGGGTTTCCCCACATTGGGGTTTGTCCCTGGTTGGTGCCATATCTTGTGTCCTCTTGTGTTGGCTTGTCTTTTACTGTTATTGTTTATGTTCTATCCGCATTTTACTATCATGTTGATGTGATTGCTATACTGGATATGATATTGGGCTAATAAAGAAAATTGAAGTAAAATTACCATTGTTATCTTAAAATTAACATGGTATCAGAGTTGAGGTGAAGACAAAGCCCAAGCAAGAGTGAGAAGAGCAATCACCAAGAGGAGCAATCACTGATCAAAGACAAGATTCAATGGCTTCCACATCCTACTTCAAGTCTAATGATAAGCTTCATGATAAGTCTGATTATCATGCATGGAAGATGTCTCTTGGTTTGATATTAGAAGAATAAGATGTGATGGATTATGTGCAAGGAAAGATTTCAGAACCTCCTTCTAATGCATCGACAATTGCTAAAACCAAATACAAGAAAGGTGAAGTCAAAGCCAAGAAGATCGTCAGGGATTCTATTCATAAGGATTTAGTTGCTTACATTTCCGATTTGAACATATCAAAGGAGATATATGACAGGTTGGTTAGCATGTTCAAATCTAGCAATGCAAATCAAATTCTTTTCTTCAAGAACAAGCTTAAGGAAATAAAGAAGGGAAAATGTGAGGATATTCAATACTACTTCATGAGGATTACCGAGATAAAAAATGATCTTTCGATTGGTGAAGCTATTGCTGAGATGGGAGCTCACTCTCATTGTCCTTGGAAGTCTTCCTCCCAAATGGCATGTGTTCAACACTACTATTCTCAATAACAACAAAATTCTAGGTTTTGAAGAATTGCTGACTAGATGTTTGTAGGAATTTACAGGGTAAGTTCCTCAGGTTGAACACCAAAGGATACCGCTCACAAGCAAATTACAGATCAGTACACCAATATTCTTGATGTGGGTAAAAGCCCTCAAAGAGGGAAACAGTCCATGGCTTGAGCCAATGCGGCCACTTCAGGCAATTTATTAATGTAAAAGAAAGAAAATTTACATAAACTTCTCTCATGAATGGTCATCTTACAAATGACCCGCCATGCTCTTTAAATAGAGATCATGGACCAATCGGGTGTTAAGCCACGGATCAAGTGTCAGTGATAACGAGAGAGTGAACCGTTAGATTACTTCATGTCTAGAACATATTGTGACCATTGGATTGTAAGTTACAAAAAGTACATATTAAAGAAACACACTTTACCTAACTATACACTAGACTAAGTTATACTTAACTATTTCCTATGTGTCGGAATATCCTAACATCCCCCCTTAAGAACAACTTGGGATAGGATTGAAGGATGTACAAATATGACACAATATGAGAAGGAAGAAGGCATTAGAGCCTATCCCCCCTTAGTGACAACTTCCTGAACTCCAACCATAAATCGAAGTTTAGTAAACTTCGCCTCTGTGAGAGCTTTGTAAAGATGTCTGCAACTTGATCATCAATTGAACAATATTGCACTTCAAGAACATGGTCATGAATGAGCTTTCTGATGAAGTGCATGTGTAGTTCAATGTGTTTGCTGCGCTGATGTTGCATTGGATCTTTGCATAGTTGAATGGCACTTGATTATCACACCAAAGTGTAGTCAGATGTTGTTGCTGAAAGCCAAACTCTGAGAGGATCTGACGAAGCCACAAGGCTTCCTTACTAGCTTCTACGGCGCCACGATACTCTGCTTCTACTGAAGAAAGAGAAATGACACTTTGTTTCCTGCAAGCCCATGTAATAGGTCTAGAACCAAGAGTGAAGACATAACATGCGGTAGACTTTCGATCATCAGGGTCACGAGCCTAATCCTATTCAGTGAAACCAACCAATAGAGGAGATGCTTCTGCACTGTAATGAATCCCAAATTGAACTGTACCTTGAACATAACGAAGTATTCTTTTAGCTACTTTCCAATGACTTTCATGTGGTTTTAGCTACTTCCCAACGACTTTCATGTGATTTTTGTATAAACCGAGCAATAAGGCCAACAACAAAGGGAAGGTCAGGACGGGTATGGGTCAAATACAAAAGTTTTCCTACAAGTTGACGGTATAAGGTAACATCAATTTCAGGGGAAGTACAAGTGACTGAAAGTTTTGCTCCAGACTCAAAGGGAGAAGGGGTTGGCTTACAGTCTTCCATGTGAAAGTGACCTAGAAGATCACAGGCATACTTGGACTGGGAAAGGGAAATACCTTCCTTGGATTGCAAGACTTGAAGACCAAGAAAATAATGCAAGTGTCCTAAGTCTATCATTTCAAACTGCTTTTTAAGGCTGGACTTCACACAGGTTTATAAGGTTGGGATCACTACTAGTAAGGATAAGATCATCAACATAAAGAACAAGAATGATAAGAGACTTACCCACTTTCTTGGTGTAGACAGTATTGTCAGAATGACACCTAGAAAAACCAATATCTAAAAGAAAGCTCTCCATTTTGGCATACCAAGCTCGAGGGGCTTGTTTGAGACCATAAAGGGATTTCTTAAGCCGACATACAAGGCTGAAGTTTGTTTGTATAAAGCCAAGAGGTTGTTCCATATAAATTTCTACATGCAGGTCCCCATGCAAGAAGGCAGATTTAACATCCATTTGATGGACTTCCCATTTGAAAGAGGCAGCAAGGGAAAGAACAAGGCGGATAGAGTTCATTTTGGCAACAGGGGAGAAGGTTTTAGTATAGTCAATGTTTTCAACGTGAGAAAAACTCTTAGCAACAAGATGAGCTTTATGTTTATCAACTTTTCCATTTGGTCCAAACTTGGTTCTGTAAACCCATTTGCATCTAACAAGTTTTCGTCCCTTTGGAAGAGGAAAAAGATCCCATGTATCATTTGCCAATAATGAACGATACTCTTCATTCATAGTTGCGTCCCAATCTGGATGGCCTGAAGCTTCTGCAAAGGTGTCAGGATCATAATTTGTTGAAGCTTGAGCTAGTAAAGAAGAGGCTCTATCAAACTGAGAACGCGTACGTCGCTGATCTGTAGGATCACCTGCAAGAGCCTCTGCTGCATCCCGAGTAGCACACACCCATTTTGGAAGCTGAGGAGTTGAAGGAGGATCCCGAGTAGCACACACCCATTTTGGAAGCTGAGGAGCTGAAGGAGGATCCCGAGAAGGTGCGGGAGGATTGTCATCTTCGCTGTCATCATCTGAAGAAGAAATATTTTTAGAAGTAGAAGGGATAGAGAGAGGGTGGCACATCCGCTGAACTAAGCTCGTAGGCCGATATATTTTCAACAAGCTTTACATCTCTTCTAATGATAACACTTTTGGCTTTAGGTGGAAGAAGTCTATATCCTTTGACATCTTTAAATATCCAACAAAAATACATTTTTCACTCTTAGGTTCTAAGGCGTTATGTTTCTCATCGGGAATATGGGCCCATTCTTCACTTCCAAAAACATGAAAGTGACTTACATCTGGTTTAATTGAGCTCCATGCTTCTTCTGGAGTGATATTCTTTAAAACCTTAGTAGGAGTGCGATTTACCTTGTAATTTGCACAGTTAATTGCTTTTTCCCAAATATTAAGACTAAGCCCTTTAGATTGAAGCATACAATTAGCCGTTTCCTTTAACATGCGATTCTTTCTTTCAGCTACACCATTTTGTTGTGGAGTATATGGAACATTATGTTGGAATTGAATTCCATGCTCAATGCAAAAGTTGATGAATTTGTTGCTAACATATTCTCCTCCATTAATAGATCTTAGCTTAAGAATTTGATGTCCAAATTGTTTCTCAACAAAAGCCTTAAAGGCCAAGAACATGTTAAAAACTTCACTCTTGAGTTTTAAAAAGTATACCCAAGTGCGTCTGGAGAAATCATCAATGAGAGTTAAGAAATACTTGTAGCTGGAGAATGAAACAACTGGAAGTGGACCACATAAATCACTGTGCACAAGCTGTAAAGGGGCTGAGGCGTACCAATAGGCACATTTTTTCAAAGCTATCTCGATGATGTTTTCCGAGTGCACATCCGGAACAAACACCATCTCTACAAGATACCATAGGGAGAGACCTGTCACCATATTTTCCTTACATAGATTTTGAAGGGAGTGATAGTTTATGTGACCAAATCGCTTATGCCAAAGTTTGCTCACTTCATCATTATGAACAACAAATATCGAGGGAAGAGTTGATGACCCAAAATTGTTAAACTTATACAACCTTGTAGAATCATCAGCAATGCCAGTAGCTAAAATTTGTCTAGGATCTCTTAGGTCCTTAATTACAACATCATGAGGTGAAAATTCAACGGTGTTACCTTCACTTGAATGAGTTATCTGATATACAAATAGAAGGTTGCAGGATAAGGTAGGAACACATAATACATCATTAAATTGACCATTGTCTAGATGAATAGTTCCAGTCCCTACAACACTAAGAGATCTATTATCACCAACATATATAT
>APFE030699451.1:0-11880 GCA_000404065.3 Pinus taeda | reverse complement strand
CTAAAGAAATTTATTTAATTTCTTTTCCATATTAGCAATCACATTAGCATAAAGGTAAACTGCAGATAGAACATGAATATAAATCGCAGAAGACAAGCCAAGACAAGAGGATACAAGATGTGGCGCTAGCCAGGGACAAACCCCAATGTGGGGAAACCCTTGATCAATTCTTCTTTTATGTTCTTCAAAGTTCAGTAGAGAAAGAGAGAGAGATAGTACATTTACAATAGAAGTCAACACTTTGACTTTTGATATCGCATAAGATCAGTTGAAGGCATATGCTTCAACTGATTTTCTGAGGTGACTCCTTCACCTATCTTTAGTGCAGCATTTCTTCCATTTGCCGCACCTTACGGTGTAGCACCATGCTGCCCCATCATAGTGCTGGACCTAGATGACTGAGCTGCTCTCATCTTCATGCTGCTCATCATGCTGCATCTTCCATGGTCTCGCCCATGCTTATGATTACATTCTTCTTGATGCTGCCCATGATCCATGTGTCATTGTGCTGCCCATGCACATGATCTCATAGATCACGCTGCCCATACATCATGCTGTCCATATATCTCATGATGTTGTCCATGTTCATCATGCTACCCATATATCTTATGATGTCCTTGTTCATCATGCCGCCCATATATCTCATGATGTCCATGTTCATCATAGGGTGTCCTTCATGCCATGCCATGCCATGTCATTACAGTGATACCATTCACTGTTATATCAACATTGTTGCCCCTCAAGGATGACAGCATATATGTATGCCCAGATCACACATCATGCTGCTGCCCATGATTGTGTTATATATGTGCCCAGATCACACATCATGCTGCTGCCCATGACTGTGTTATATATGTGCCCAGATCACACATAAATACTGCTGCCCATGATTGTGTTATATATGTGCCCAGATCACACATAAATACTGTTGCCCATGACTGCGTTATATATGCCCAGATCACACATCATGCTGCTGCCCATGACTGTGTTATATATGTGTCGAGATCACACATAAATACTGTTGCCCATGACTACGTTATATACGCCCAGATCACACATCATGCTGCTGCCCATGACTGTGTTATATATGTGCCCAAATCACGCATAAATACTACTACCCATGACTGCATTATATATGCCCAGATCACACATCACGCTGCTGCCCATGACTGTGTTATATATGTCCAGATCACACGTCATGCTGCTGCCCATGACTGTGTTATATATGTGCCTCGATCACACATAAATACAACGTCCTTATCTCTAATTGCTATAGCGATTTACCATGATAGTGGCACCCTTACACTGCGGCTTCCTTCTCCATCATGGTGGCTTTCTGTGGGACTCTTCATCACTGCGGCTTCCTTCTCCATCATGGTGGCTTTCTGTGGGACTCTTCATCACTGCGGCTTGATTGCGGCCTCATGCCCTGTAGCTCCCTTTACCATGACTTTCACGTTGACTGTGACCTTCACCCTTGACTGCGTGACCGTATAACATTTGCTTTGAATAGCGTGTCTGCATCCACTAAGAACAACGTATTACATTTGCTTTGTACAACATGTATATATCTCTATTACGGCGTGTACATTTGCCAGCGTAGATAAGACCTCATCTACTGCGTGGATGTGCCCTCATCATAACGTATGGACTATGACTCTTTCTACTACAGCGATATCTGCAGCTAGGGCATCCAACATATTCTCTTTATGTGTCTTCTCCTTCTCCAAAAACCCAAGACGTGGAGAGGAGGAGTTCACATGGAGAATGTGTATAAAATGACATCAAATCCTCATCTATTTATACCAAAAACGAATAGGTTGAATAAACATGACGTTTTGGGCTTCTTGAGCCTACGTAAGAGCTGGTCGGCTTGATAATAATTACACAATCAAAATAAATTCATATCTCCATAAATACTTATCGGAATAGGATGTTCTTTGGATCAATCCTACATCTCTCGACGAGAGGGATCCAATAAAAATATCAGCTGCCATAAATAAGCTGACCCACATGGAGTTTGGCCCTAGTTGCCAATTTTAACATTCCCTCTCAATTAGGGAGAACTCCATCCGCTGATCTATATGACCGACTGTACTGTCTCTGCCGTCAGTGCCCTGCACTGCTCTGGTCAGTTCTGCTGGCTCTGCTCAAGTCTGCTGGCTCTACTCAACTTAGCTCTGCTGAACTATGAAGAAGAAAAATTGATCGAGAATGTCTCATACCATTCTCCATTGTCCCGAAGTCAGTCTCAGAGTGTGTACCACTGGTCACAAACCAGTCTGTACTGACCCAAAGTCAGCATCATAGTGGGTACCACTCCTACCACTGGTCCCAGACCAGTATCGCAGTCTCAGAGTGTACCACTAGTCCCAGACTAGTCTCAACCGACCCGAAGTCAGCATCATAGTATGTACCACTCTCACTAGTTCCAGACCAGTACTGCACTGACACAAAGTCAGTCTCAGAGTATGTACCACTCTCACTAGTCCCAGACCAGTGCTGCACTGACACAAAGTCAGTCTCAGAGTATGTACCACTGGTCCCAGACCAGCCTCAACTGACCTGAAGTCAGCGTCATGGTAGCTACACCTCCTACCACTAGTCCTAGACCAATATCGCAGTCTCAAAGAGTGTACCACTAGTCCGAGACCAATCTCAACTGACCTGAACTCAACGTCATAGTATGTACCACTCTCACTGGTCCCAGACCAGTACTGCACTGACACAAAGTCAGTCTTAGAGTATGTACCACTGGTCCCAGACCAGCCTCAACCGACCCGAAGTCAGCATCATAGTAGGTACAACTCCTACCACTGGTCCCAGACTAGTATCATTGATCCCAGATCAATGAAGGCCATCCTAGCGTAGGGAGTACGGTAGATACAACGCTGCATCCATCGGTACTACTATGGTCTCTATCTTCATTTCCCTGCTCATTGATCAGATGAGAGTTACTTCTCATGAGTCCCAGACTACATGGGTAGGATGCCTAGACAGGAGAACTTAATCAATCTCGTTCTCATAGGAGAACTAATGATCCTGCGACAATTGTCATGAAGAACACATCATCCAGACCTCACAGGAGAACTAATCATCCTCCTACACAGGAGAGCGAATCATCCTGTCCCACAAGAGAGCAAATCATCTTGTCCCATAAGAGAGCGAATCATCTTGTCCACAGGAGAGCGAATCATCCTGTCCCAGTGCGCACCACCAGGGGAGGGTGAGTCACCCTGTGGTCGTATGTTGCTCCAGTAAGAATCGCAAGCCCCTAGAGCTCTCAGAGCTCAATGTATGCAACATGCAGGACCCTTTTACAAGGGTCTCTCGACGACTTCAAGTCGTAAAGGAAAATCACAGATTTGATCTTTCCCCGGGGCTTTGTCAAAATGTCAGCGGCGTGTACATTAGTCTTAATGCGATGGAGCCTCCTTGCTCATCGACTTACCATATCCCAGATAATGTAGTATTTGATGTCTATCTGCTGGAGCAATCGTCGAATACATGATTCCTCAATAATCGAATCCCACCTCTGGTTGTTACAGAGAAGCACAGTGGTATTCATCATGTGTACTCACTAAAGAGTTTCCACAACCAGGCAACTTCATACGAGGTCATACTCGTAGTTATATATCCGGTCTCGGCGGTACTTATAACAACCGACTTCTGCTTCCTGCTCATCCATGATATCGAAACAGAATCCAAAGAGAACCAACATTGAAAAGTGCTCTAATGATCCTCCACACTGCCTGCCCAGTCAACATTCGAATAATCATGCAGTTTTCATATTTCCGGCAGTGTATCTCAATCCATGAGAGATTGTGCCCCGAAAATATCTCAGAAGATTCTTGACACCAATCCAGTGAGGCTCAACCAAATATGAGCTCCTCATGCTAACTGCAAAATATATGTCTGGAATCCAACTCCCTCTTACTTCCGCAAATGAGAGGGTTTGCACTTGTCAGAAATAGTTCATCCGCATAAGGTGCTGGTATGAGAGGTCTATCATCCACAACCTTCGAATACTGGTTTGGATTGGTTTCACTCCTAGTGAATCTCAACTTCATCAAACAACTATCAGTCCTCTCATACTATGCCCGGGGTGTTTTGCTTCAAGCCATAGAGGGCTTTCTTCCACCTGTATACATGAGATTCCTGTTCATGAATCTCAAAAACTCCATAGGTTGTTTCAAACCTGTGGACCTGCTACATGAGGGGAATGGTCCCCTTGTAAGATTTTCTTTCAGTACATCTCAGACATGTACTTTCATGCTCTTTTTGAATTTCGGCTTCCCTGTCACCATCTGACTCATAGACCTCCGGTGATGTGTGTCAATGGACATGGTCCCCAATGGACTTCCTGTAACTTAATACAACCCTGAACTCAAAAGCATCTTAGAAAATTCTATTTTCAAACATGTAACTGACCATTGACGAATGCCACCTTAAAACCTTCGACTTCCATTCTTGGGGTTCCTTGCTTCCTTGAAGAGTCGGCTGTGTCCTTGATGACCTGCATCTCTGCCATTTGGACACTCCTTCGCATGAGGGTCGAACTTATAACCAAGACATCTGCCTTTCCTTCCACCCTTAGATCCGAACTTCCCAATGAAGTGATCTTTAGATGGGCCATCAGAAACTTCTGCTATGCCATTTTGATAACATTCTCTGCTTTGACTTTTCCCTGGGTGAATTATGAGGAACACAATGATCCTTTCGTCCTTGTCCCCACTGTCTTTGGTGATTGCTCTTTCACTCTTGCTTGGGCATTGTCTTTGCCTAAGCTCTAATACCATGTTAATTTTAAGTATGTTCTATGCTAGAGCAATTTATTTAATTTCTTTTCCATATTAGCAATTACATCAGCATAAAAGTAAACTGCAGATAGAACATGAATATAAATCGCAGAAGACAAGCCAAGACAAGAGGACACAAAATGTGGCGCTAGCCAGGGACAAACCTCAATGTGGGGAAACCCTTGATCAATTCTTCTTTTATGTTCTTCAAAGTTCAGTAGAGAAAGAGAGAGAGATAGTACATTTACAATAGAAGTCAACACTTTGACTTTTGATATCGCATGAGATCAGTTGAAGGCATATGCTTCAACTGATTTTCTGAGGTGACTCCTTCACCTATCTTTAGTGCAGCATCTCGTCCATTTGCCGCACCTTACGGTGTAGCACCATGCTGGCCCATCATAGTGCTGGACCTAGATGACTGAGCTGCTCCCATCTTCATGCTGCTCATCACGCTGCATCTTCCATGGTCTCGCCCATGCTTATGATTACGTTCTTCTTGATGCTGCCCATGCACATGATCTCATAGATCATGCTGCCCATATATCTCATGATGCTGCCGATATATCTCATGATGTCCTTGTTCATCATGCTGCTAATATATCTCATGATGTCCATGTTCATCATAGGGTGTCTTTCATGCTGTTCCATGCCATGTCATTATAGTCATACCACTGACTGTCATATCAACATTGTTGCACCTCAAGGATGACAACGTATATGTATGCCCAGATCACCCATCATGCTGCTGCCCATGACTGCGTTATATATGTGGCCAGATCACACATCATGCTGCTGCCCATGACTGTGTTATATATGTGCCCAGATCACACATAAATACTGCTGCCCAAGACTGTGTTATATATGTGCCCAGATCACACATAAATATTGCTGCCCATGACTGCGTTATATATGCCCAGATCACACATCATGCTGTTGCCCATGACTGTGTTATATATGTGCCTAGATCACACATAAATACTGCTGCCCATGACTGCCTTATATATGCCCAGATCAGATATCATGCTGTTGCCCATGACTGTGTTATATATGTGCCCAGATCACACATAAATACTGCTGCCCATGACTGCGTTATATATGCCCAGATCACACATCATGCTGTTGCCCATGACTGTGTTATATATGTGCCCAGATCACACATAAATACTGCTGCCCATGACTGCGTTATATATGCCTAGATCACACATCATGCTGCTGCCCATGTCTGTGTTATATATGTCTAGATCACACATCATGCTGCTGCCCATGATTGTGTTATTTATGTGCCCAGATCACACATAAATACAACGTCCTTATCTCTAATTGCTACAACAATTTACCATGACAGTGGCACCCTTACACTGCGGCTTCCTTCTCCATCATGGTGGCTTTCTGTGGGACTCTTCATCATTGCGGCTTGACTGCGGCCTCATGTCCTGCGGCTCCCTTTACCACGACCTTCACGTTGACTGCGACCTTCACCCTTGACTGCATGACCGTATAACATTTGCTTTGAATAGCGTGTCTGCATCCACTAAGAACAACATATTACATTTGCTTTGTACAACGTGTATATATCTCTATTACGGCGTGTAGATTTGCCAGCGTAGATAAAACCTCATCTACTGCGTGGATGTGCCCTCATCATAACATATGGACTACGGCTCTTTGTACTACAGCTATATCTATAGCTAGGGCATCCAACGTATTCTTTTTATGTGTCTTCTCCTTCTCCAAAAACCCAAGACGTGGAGAAGAGTTCACATGGAGAATGTGTATAAAATGATATCAAATCCTCATCTATTTATACCAAAAACGAATAGGTTGAATAGACATGACGTTTTGGGCTTCTTGAGCCTACGTAAGAGCTGGTTGGCTTGATAATAATTATATAATCAAACTAAATTCATATCTCCATAAATACTTATCGGAATTGGATGATCTTTGGATTAATCCTACACCTCTCGATGAGAGGGATCCAATAAAAATATCAGCTGCCATAAATAAGCTGACCCACATGGAGTTTGGCCCTAGTTGCCAATTTTAACATAACCAGACCAAGATGCTAGACAACCACATGCAGAAAGTGCTATTCCTGAAGATGAAGTTGAAGTTGAAGAGTGCTCCAAATGGATGTTATACTTCTTCATTACTGCTTCCAAGGCTTCCATCTTTTTAAAGCTTTTGGATTCTAAGTGGCCATAACGATTACAAAAGTTGCAATGTCTATTAGTCGTCTTCCCTTTGTTTTTATTTGCCTTATCATTTTGTTGAATTGATTTTCCATTTTGAGATTGAAATTGCTTAGGAACCTTGTTTGGTTTAGGACCATTCTTTTTAGGATGCTGCTTCTTATAATTCTTTGAATTTGGTTGCTGCGGGGCTGCTAAGGCTTTCTTAGAAGAGTTTCCAATATTAAGAAGACCAAGATGTAAGAGTTTTTCTTGTTCTCTTATTAAAGAATCACAAAAGACATCAAAAGAGGGGGACCTGTAGTCTTTTCCTTGAGAAATAACGACTTTTCTCATAGAATGGAAGGTGGAAACAAACACAGAGTAGGCGGGTCCCAACTTAGTAAGAATGGAATTGATAACGCTACCATTTTCTTTCTTAACCTTAACACCTTCCAAGAGAAGTCTAAGGGTCTTGAACTTGGACAACTTCAATGGAAGAAAAATTATTGGGGTCCAACGTAAACAACTCATTTTCGAGTTGATGGGCTCTAATTTCATTTTTAATTCCAAAAAATTTATTGAGCTAATTCATTGCTTCATCAGGGGTATCAAGTTCTGCGATATGAAATCTAAGGTTTGGAGAAATAGACATCCCTATCAACCCACATGCTTGATCTTTCGTATTTTCCCATTTGGCTTTCTTATCTTCATCTTTAGGTTTAGCCTCTTGGCTTGAGGCGATTCTATAAAGACCTTTACTTCTAAGTAAATCCTCAATGTAAAACAACCATTGGAAGTAGTTGGTGCTGTCAAGAATAATTTGGCATGGACTTTCCATTTTAACAAAAACTAAAGCTGTAGATGCTAAAACTAAGTGTTCCAATGGAAAGATCTCGAAAAATTAAGCCGATAAAAAAAAACTGCTTCCAGATGAAGTAGTTATGGTTTTTTGAAGAAAAATTGTTGAAGATGTCGACGAAGTATGTGAATGTGCGGAAGTGAATGATAATGTTATATTTAAACCCGCCCCCCTTCCAATCTTAATCTAATTAGCTCACTTCAATTTTTGTTTGTTTGTTTGTTTGTTTGTCTTTATGTGACCCACTTTTATAAATAAGTGAAAGTCACTTTTACAATGGTACTTTATGAGCTGCTCACTAAATTGGAACTTAAATAAAAGATAAAGAGATTTTAGAATTATAAGTGACTTACTTTTTACAATGGGTAAAAACACTTTTACATAAAATAACTTTAGAACATAAGTTACATGTACTTTTGAAAAAGTAACTCAACCAAAAGAAAGACTTGAACCCAAAACCTCTATTCTCATAAAGTAACTTTGGACCAAGTGAGCTAGTTTAAAAGGTTAGTAATTTTTGAAAAAGAGGAAGGGTTTTTTTTGTCACTGAAGCTTTGGAGTGCGTGCTTACTTGAGAATTCCCTTTTTGCCTACAAAACAAAAAAACCACACAACCCAAAACGGACATGCAAAAAAACCAAACCTTATGGTTTGAAGTTAGATTTCGCCGGAAACTAATTATTTTCCTCCATGTTTCTAATTTTCCTCAATGTTTCTAATTTGCGTAGATCGCATAGAGTTGCGGGCCAAAGAGCATACGCAGAAATGAAAGGTATGGATCCTGTAATAAAAAAAAGAGCGATAAATAAACCGAAATAAACAGAGAGATAAGTAACTAAAACTGCAAATAAAGACTGTATACCTCCAGATCTTAAAAATGACGTAGCTAGGGCTACCAGAAACCTTTTCGCGTGAAACGAAAGGAGTTCCTCACTGGAACAGATGCTCCTAACACAATAGAGCAGTCCTCTTGGTCCGAAATTAGTTAGAAACAGTAGACCTAGGAAACGACAGTCGGATGCAGTTGTACCGACTTCGGATTTGGATCATCAACGGATGCGGCCCTCAAATAGCTCTGGTACCATGTAGGAATTTACAGGGTAAGTTCCTCAGATAGAACAACAAAGGACACCACTCACAAACAGATCACAGATCAGTACAACAATGTTCTTGACGTGGTTAAATCCCTCAAAGAGGGAAACAGTCCACGACTTGAGCCAACGTGGCCACTTCAGGGAATTTATTAATGTAAAAGAATGAAAATTTACATAAGCTTCTTTCATGAACGGTCACCTTACAAATGATCCTCCATGCTTTTTAAATATAGATCATGGACCAATCGGGTATTAAGCCATGGATTAGGTGTTGGTAATACCGATGAGAGAATGAACTGTCAGATCACTTCATGTCTAGAACATATCATGACCGTCAGATTGTAAGTTACAAAAAGGACATATTAAAGAAACAAACTTTACCTAAGTATACACTAGACCAAGTTATACTTAACTATTTCTATGTTTTTAAGTATTTGGGATTCAATTGTGTTAAATAAGTCATGCATGTATGACCATTTTCATGAGAGTTAGTCGTAACTGACTAATTTCTCATGATTTTTGAATAGTCCACTTAGCACTCATTGCATTGGGTGATGCTCAGAGGGGTGAAGAAGTGGGATTGAAACTAGTGAAATGAATCACATAGTGTCAATCGTCACTTCCGAGGCTTGCACTCGGTAACCAGGACTTCTCGGGAGGTCACCCATCCCAGATCACCTCTGACTCAAGCGTGCTTAACTGTGGAGTTTTCCCCACAATCAGTTCCACTTAGCTTGCTACCCATTTGCAAAACCTTAGCAAGTATTGTGCCTCATGATCCTAACAATGTTCTCAAGAAGAAACATGGATGATGGAATTGGAGATGCCTTCGAATAGGGATAATCGTACCGCATTCTCTGCTCATGCCAAGAAGAAGAACAATGGAGGTTCAAAGAAGCAAAGTCAAGGAAGACCGGGATTCAAAAATGGAAGGGAAGATGCTTCGTTTGCAACAAGTTTGGTCACTATGCCAAGGAGTGTCCAAATAGAAGGGACACATCTCACGATGATGATCACAATCATTCGAGGGGCAACATCAATAATCAAAGGAATGGCAGGTTCAACAACAAAGGGAAAGGAAATGCTTCTGCTACTGAACTTGGAAATGATCGAGCTTCTAAAAGAACAAGAGGCATGATGAGTCTAATGTTGTAAATTCTAAGCAAAAGGAATTTTATCTTATATTTGCCCTCTCTACTGCCTCTCCTTTGGATACTTTGGGAAATTGGCTGATTGATAGTGGTGCCTCAAGGCACTTCGCCGGGTACAAGGAAGCTCTTTCAAATCTGATAGAGAAGGATACAAATTTGGAAATTATCCTTGGAGACAATGCCACCTATCCCGTGAAGGGAGTTGGGAATGTTACCCTTCGGAGATATGATCCGAGGAAGTTGGTCTTTTTATAGACTCCCGAATTACATTCCAAACAGGTAACCTGGGGAAAATCGTCATAACTTTCTCTCTGAACATTGGATTGAAATTTCGTAAGAAGGTACAGAAAGAGGACGGACTGTAGTTTCTTATATATTTTTTTTAGAGCCAAAGGTCGAAACAGGGATACGTGGCACGTCGTACAAGTTCGCTCTACTGAACTAGTCTATAATCAGGGCACTGTGGGAGATTTGACATAACTCTTCCTTGGAGAATCCAATTGGGATCAGCCTGGCGACATTGGAAAGAGGACACAGAGGGCTACTACAGGTTGCAATTTCAGAAATTAAAAAATCTGAAAGTACAGAGTTACAGTCATTTCAAGATCGAGCTCCTAAAATCAAGAAAAAGCAAGATGAGGAAGTTTGATGGCAAGGATCCGGTAAATTGGATACTTAAGATGGAGCAATATTTTGATCTACATGGTGTACCACTGTTACAAAAGGTATGTATGGCATCTTCATATTTAGAACCAGATCAATTTTTATGGTATGAGGGGCTTTGTTCTCGTAAACAACTTGTTACGTGGTCAATTTTCACGGAGGAAATGATAGCACATTATGAGGATACAAAGAGCAACACCTTCTTTGGAGCAATACAACAACATTTGGAAAGAGTAAAAGGGCTTTGTGACATACTGGAAAGCAAAATTATGGAAACCAGGAAACATTTCCCTCACAACTATAAAGACGGAAGTGTTGTTTCTCCTAGCCTTCCACAACCTACAAGGGTGACACCACAACAATTGGAAGAAAAAAAGAGAAAAAGGGCTTTGTTACAATTGTGATAGAAAATGCACTAAAGGTCATAAGTGTGCTGAGAAGAAATTATTTTACATAGAATATGAAGAGGAGAAAGAAAAGGATCAAGAACCATCAAAACAAGAGGATATACACCAGGACCCCACCCCAGAGAAAGAAGAAATGAATCAGACCATATCATGTAAAGCATTGGCAAGAATTACCACTCCTCAAACTCTCAAGATAGAAGGACCTATCAAGAAGAAAAAGGTGCAAGACGTGAAAGATCACATCGAGAAAGAAGAAATGAATCCAACCATATCTTGTAATTCATTGGTCAGAATTACCACTCCTCAAACTATCAAGATAGAAGGACATATCAAGAAGAAAATGTTCAAGAAGTGAAAGATCACATCGAGCATCAAGAAATGAATCCGACCATATATTGTAAAGGATTGGAAGAAATTACAACTCCTCAAACTCTAAAGATAGAAGGACATATCAAGAAGAAAAAGGTTCAAGCAGTGAAAGATCACACCGAGCATCAACAACAAGTTCTCCAACTGTTAAAGGATAACACCACTTCGGTGCAAAATCAAACGAAACAACAGGTAGATCAACACTGTAGTGAAAAATGTTTTGATGTAGGTGATTGGGTATTTTTACTGCTACACCTCAACCAAGCTATTTATGAGAAGGAAATGTTGGCAATACTACATGCACTTAAAAAATGGCGACCTTACCAAATGGGAAGACTCTTCAAGGATGAGGATGTGGAAGCAT
>APFE030699440.1:64506-102464 GCA_000404065.3 Pinus taeda | reverse complement strand
TGTACCTCCGGATCCTCCTGATCCCTGCCCACTGGATCCCTGCGACTGACTCAACTGCTGCTGAGGGTCTGGCTGATCCAGATACTCTTAACTCCCGTGACCTCCTAAAGGCCCTGTCCTCCTCGAACTTCACATCCCGCCTGACAACAACTTTCCTTTGTGCAGGAATGTAAATCCGAAAGGCCTTTGAGGTCTCACTGTAGCCCACAAAGATAACCATTCTCTGCGGTGGGCTCTAGTTTGGTCCTCTTCTCCTTGGGTATGTAGGAGTATGTAATGCACCCAAAGATACGAAGATGACCAATATCAGGCTTCTTCCTAGAAAAATTCTCCTCCGGAGTCATGTGCCCCAAGGCACGATGTGGATTCCTGTTCTGCAAATAAACAACTGTGTTGCAGGCCTCTACCCACAAGAGCAATGGCAACTCCTGATCATGTAACATGGCTTTGGCAACCCCTCCGATGGATCTGTTCTTCCTCTCCGCAACCTCGTTCTGCTGTGGGTTGTAAGGAACAGTGAACTCCCTTCTAATGCTTGCCTTCACACAATAGTCAACAAACTCTCCAAGGGTGTACTCTCCCCCATTGTCCGACCTCAGGGACTTGATCTTCCGACCTGTCTGTGTCTCCACAGAGCTCTAAACTCCTAAAACCGCTTGAAGACCTCACTCTTGGTCTTCAAGAAATAAATCTAGGTCCTCCTAGAGTGATCATCAGTGAATAAAACATAGTACTCATATCCACTCAAGGAAACATGAGACATCCGACCGTTCACATCAGAATGAATCAAATCAAGTATCCCAGTTGCTCTACTGTCACTGCTGGGAAAAGGGGATTTGGCAAACTTTCCCATCGCGCATCCTCTGCAAGTATCATAGTGATCAGTACTGAAATTTGGCACACCTGTAGTGATCTCTCGCAAGGTCCTCAAGGCTCTATGATACATATGCCCCATCCTGCGGTGCCAAATCTCACACAGCTCAGAACGGCTAGCTCTGCTGTCGGTACTACTGCTCAATGCCAAAAGGGGCTGGAATGCAAACTTGTACACCTTTGCATGGCGTACACCTATTACTCTAGCTGAATCAGCTGGAGTGCCCCTGGGATACATCAACACCTGTCCTCCCCTGAACAGTACCTCATATCCTCTGTCCTTCAAAGCTGAGACGGATATGAGGTTCTTCCTCATCCCTGGCACATAAAGAACCTCTGACACCTTCAAGGGAGGTTTGGACTCCCTCTAAAATGTCAGTGTCCCCACACCAACTGCTCTAACAACTCTGTCATCACCGAGTACTACCTCCATAGCAGTGCCACTCTCTGAAAGCTCTGAGAAGTACTCATGGACTCCTGTCATGTGACGTGAAGCCCCATTGTCCACATACCAGATACCCGAAGATGCTCCACTGATCGAGGGAAAAGCATGCTCCCTCTGAACTTGTGTGGCAGGTGATCTTGCACTAGAGGACTCACACGCAGTGAACCCAAACTCCCGGTTAAAACGATCTGCAAAGTTCTCAACCTCTGCTGAAGCTGCCACGCTCTGGTTCTTCCCCTTTTTCTTCTTCTTCTCCGGACACACAACTGCATAGTGTTCCATCTTTTGACAATTCCAACACGTCACCTTGGAATAGTCCTTCTGTGTGTTACCCTGTTTACCTTTACCTTTGCCTTTGCCCCCACCATTGCTTGTGGAAGCCTGCTTCTTCCCTTTGCCTTTCTTGCCTCCTACCAACAGTGCTACATCCTCATGCTGCTCAACTGGCTTGGCTGCCCCAAGCTGACCTTTCCTGATCTCTGTTTGAATGCAATCATCCCAAAACCTCTCCCGTGTGGGAAGGGTCTCACGTGTACAAACCCCATCAGCAAGGTTCATCCATGAACGGGGGAGGCCATTCACTGCAATCCGCACCAACTCAGTGGGTGGAATGACCTCTCCAATTGCTGCCAATTCATCTCTCACATTAGTAATCTTTGTGAGATATCCAGCTGCACTATCATTACCCCTCTTAATGGTCTTCAACTTCTCCTTCAAGACCATTTTCCGGTTCTCATTGGTACTCTGGTAGAGATTGGACAATGTTGTCCACATCGCATGGGCATTTCTCTTTCCTCTCACATGAGGAATGCAATGGTCTTTGACTCCGTCTAGAATCAGTGTCTTACCCTTGTTGTTCGTTTTATTATAATCAGCCAACTGAGTAGCATCAGTAGGTACAACAACAGGGTTCTATGTGGTATCAGTATGCATCATAATGTCCCAGACTTGTGCCTCCTCAAAGATACTTTGCATTCTCTCATTTCAAAAACTGTAATTGTTATGCCCATCCAACCTATCCTCCACCCTCAATCCCAATGACATCCTGCTGTCCTAAAACTGAAAAATAGCACTGTTGTAGTAAAGATAAAACTGTTGTTTGTGAAAAATCAGCTTGCTGGAATTTTTTGAGTGAAAAAACAGCAAGCTGTAATTTTCCTCCTCGCTGTCCCAAACTGCACTTCAGCACTCAAGTTCTGATACCATGTAAAAATTTCTCATTTCGCACCCCAGTTTTCAGTTTCACCTTATTTCTCCAAAATAGTTAAATGCCCTTTCCCATATCCATACATTCAACAACTGAATTTTTTTTTGCTGAAAACACACATTCTGGAAATTTTACAGAATGCTAGAAAATGCAAAAATAAAAAATCAGCAGGTACAAACAACCATTCAACATATTTAAACACAGCGATTTTTGGTCAAGGTGACCCTGGAAAAACCCTCTACAACTCTTGGGGAAAACCAGTTCGAAATCTCCTTCTTATTTATGGAAAAATGCTTTTTACAGTGAGAAATATTCAGCAAAAAATCAGCAAGCAAACTTTTACAACTTATCTTGTTTTCCGTGCTTCACAGCCAATTGGAAAAACTTGCAAACAACAAAACAGAACAACAATAAATGTTGTACGGCCTCAATTTTTGTGCCCAAATTACAGCCTTAAATGCTGCTGTACGGCTTGCCTAGAAAAGCATGCAAGCTGCCATAAATACGCGGTATGAATTTCCTCGATTTCTGTGCAGAAAAAACAAGCAGTACAACTGTACAGATTTGCCTCGATTTGCGTGCCAAGGTACAGCCACTTGCTGTACGGATTTCTGCTCCTCGATTTCTGTTTACTTGCTGTACGAATTTCTAGAAAATCGTGCCCAAATTCTGCCTTTCACTGTGTGCTAACTCAGCTGTACGGATTTGCTAAACTGCTGCCTTGGAATATGTGCCAAGCTGCTGCTTCCTTCTCCTCCCTGTTCAGAAATCTCCCTTGCTCTCTTGCTCTCCTTCTCTCAATCTGCTCATGAAAGAATGAATGACCTTTTCCTCATTTTCCTCCTTTAATCTAACCCTAAGTGGCTTTTGGGGAATCCCTAAATTCAATGGCTGAAATAGATTGAGATCTAGGGCTGAGATTAAATGCTCATTTAAATCTCACTTTCTATTTTTTTAATTCACCCCACTTTAATACAGACCCACTTAATCGTTTATTTTTAAAGTCACTTTTCCTTTCTAATTTCACATTGATTTTATTAAAGTCACTTTAAATTAGACTTTAGTAACTTTATCACTTAAAGTCACTTTTAAATTAGATTTGACTTTATAAAAATTATAAAGTCACTTTAGGAGAAAAATTAAATTCTTTTGGACACTTTTCCCTAGGCCAAAGATCAAAGCCTTAAGGAACCACCTGTCCTCCGGTATCAAATTTCAACATAAACACCCCCTAAGATGCCATACCCACCATTCAACTTGGAATACGTGTCCCATCATCTTTGATGTTTATATATTTTTACATGGAATTTTCTCCAGGGCTGTTACAGAACGCTCCCCCTTGGGGGAACACCATTCTCGGTGTTCAATGAAATCTATAACCAAAAGACTTTTGAAAACAAAACATAATTCCCATGGAGCTTTATAATGCAACTCGTTGCGGTATTTACAATGAAAGATCTGCTGAAAATTAAAACATCATGACAACATGACAACATACTGCATAATGGAGCTTTATAAGACAACGCATTACAATATTTACAATAACCACATATATGCATATTCACATATGCACATTTGCTCAACTAGCAAATAAAATAATATGATGCTTGCATCTGCAACAAAGGAATCCAAAGGCTCACACCTCCACCCTCAAAGTAATACCAGGATCCACCTCCTTCCCAAGAAGTCCATAATCTGCTACAAAGTCAAATCTGCATCCAATGTCCAGTGCTATAATCTCGTGCCACTTGTTCTCTCAATGAACAATTACCGGCTCATTATTTCAGGGTGCACTACCAATGTGCATTTGATTCCATCTGGCAATGCTAATGACCAAAACAAATCCATCTGTGACCTTCCCTTCTTTGCTACACAGCCCCTCAGGAATCCGGTCACCCCTTCCGTGCAGTGACTCACCTTCCAAGTTTCACTGGCACCCCCATCTTGGGATGTCCATCACTTGGCAAGGATTCCTTGCATCAAAAAATACAACAACCAAGGCATATCCCTGCCTTAAAACTATCATACCGATCATAGCATGCTCATGGAAATCAATGGACACAATTGGGTACTAGTGTCCCACAATGGCCTCGTTTCTGAAGTGCTCTCTCAACATATTGTTGCATTTCTAATTTCTTTCATTGTTGCTACTAATTCTTGTAGTCAATTTCAACCATCCAACTGGGCATGTTCATGCTTCCTGTACCAAGAACATAACTTCGATTAGATTCAAAATAAATTGAAATAACTTCAAATGATAATTCATTGGTAGTTCATCAATAAGGTACATTTGGAATCCTGTTCGCTTCCTGTCACAAGAAGTCAAACTAGCATCTTTGACCAAATCAACATGTATAAAAATATCACATTAGATTAGCTCAAAAGACAACCATCATAGATCAAAATCACAAATCACATGTAACCATCATAAACCAGAATCATAGATCATAAATCAGAATCATAGATCATAAACCAGAACCATAATTCACATGTAATCATCATATACTAGAATCATAAGTCACATGGATAATAAAACTGAAATACAATACCGATACCTATCCTTCATCGATTCTTACTTCTACCTTTGTTCTTTTGTATAGACACCAGATCGGTTTCCACACCTAGCAAACACCCAGTGCCTTCTCTTCTCCCAGGTGCACATACGCATAGTGTGCATCACACACATACAACTACCCCTGACACACAACACCACGCAATACATGCACCTACACTTGACGTACGACTCATACACCTACAACCAGTGTATACAATACAACGCATCCATCTATACTCGATGTGAAATACCACCCAATGCATGTACTTACACAGAGTACTACACAACGAGTACACACGATGCAATACCATGACTACATGATGCATATACATAATACTGCATGCCCATAACACAACATTGACGACATGCACACAATTCCACAAGTACACTAGTACCATATGTACAACCTGTACACAGTACCACCAGTATACCACACCACCTGCACAACATCACATGTACACTACACCACTATACAATGTGTACACAGTACCACACACACGACATGTACGCTACACCAAATGTACACAACGCCATATGCATGACATGTACATAGCACCACATGCACACAATGCCACTTGTACAATGTGTACACCACCACACGCACACGACACCACTTGTACAATCATGCACACCACACCATATGTACATAGTACCAATGTACCACATGCACGCAACACCACTTGTACATAACACTACATATCCAACATGTACATAGCATCATCTGTACACAACACTGCATATCCAACATGTACATAGCACTATATGCACACACTCCGCATATATGTAATGAAGACAATACAGTATGTATACAATACCCCATATGCAATATTCGCACAACCCTATTTTTACCATGCTATACATAACATTGCATAAATAACATGTACACATGCTATGTATACACAACACCGCATGTGCACACATCATATATGAAACATGTACAACATATACAGTATATGCACAACAGTAGTACCACACATCCAAAACCATACTGTCTTTACCAAGAAACCTTGCTTCCGGTATCTCATCCATGCTTATCCTAGCATGCTGCATACCACACTGCTTTCACTTTGTTTATGTATCCTTCAACATTACCTGTCATAACATAAACATAAGCATAATACAAGTATACAATACCAAATCATATCCACACGATACTGACCTTGTATATTTGTTGTGACTACTCTTCCCAATTGATTCCTCATAAGACCAGGAACCTCTTCATATCCTTCTTCATAAGCAATCATTCTTCCACAAGAACGATCCTTGACAATCCTGTCAGACAGTAACATAGATACATGGATATATACGTGTATAAACGTTAGCATAGAACAATCACGATCCTGTCAGACAACGACCGACATACATACATACATACATACATGTATACATATATAAACATCAACATAATCATGATCATAACAAAATTGTCAGATAACATAAGGTCAAGGTTAAGAGAACTTCCTTTATTCATGCACGACATGCATTATATTGAGAACAACAGTTCCCAACATAGCCAAGGCATCTGACACCTCATCCATTTACTCTACTTTTCTAGTTACCTTTCTCATGTTTGTACTACCATGGTCCATTTACCACAATGAACCCAACCATTCCAAACGACTGTCATAGTCTTACCTTCCACTTTGCTCACTCATGCACAGATTTTCATCTGAGTCTTACATCACCTGTTGGGTACCATATAGCTCTCCTCGAGCTCCATCAACTTTCCTCTTTCCCAACCAATTCCCAAGAATCAAAACAATAAAAAGAGAAGACAAGAAAAACCCAAGAAGAAGACCACAAAAACCCATAACGATATGACGCTACAACAAAGTGGCAAGGCCTTACACCAGACATAAACAAAACCGCAAATCAAGCTCAAAAGACCAAAAGCATAAGGCTTTCAGAAGCTGAAAAATTGTCCACATTGAGGGGACATACCACTAATTATGTGGTAGAAATTTCAGATATTGGGTCGCAATATTTTAGGAGATATGAGTAGAGGGAGTCGAACATTCTGAATGGTCCTAAAATCAGGCCTCAAACAGGTCACCGGTTGGTTCATTGCATTTATTAATGAAAAAATTCATTCCCTTGATTTTCATGTGCAAATGTACTGATGTATATATGGATTTTGATGGTTGATATGTTTGTTGTATTTTTGTTCCTATTATGTTGTTTATATGCACATTTATCTTGGAGGTTGTTACAGAGTGGTATCAAAGCATGGTTCAAACACTTGGCTTGACACAGAGGGTCCCAGAGGCTGCGCAGTATCTCAGAGGGCTGACGCAGAGGGGTTTGGGGCTGATGCAGAGGCCAGAAGGGCCAACACAGTGCTTCAGAGTTGTTGGAGAGGGTTTCGTGGGACAGGTTTCCTAAATACTTGTTTCCGAATAGAGAGGTATTACTGCGGGTTGTTTTTCTTTGTCGGGTGAGCTAGTTTGGCACCCAATTGTACTCAAGGAAATATTGCATAATAATAAACCCTCAGAATAGTTGCACCAGTTTTCTCGCATTGGGTTTTTCTGGGGATGTTTGTCCAAAATATCGGTGTCACTTGTGTGTTTGTTTTTTTCAGCGGATGATCTGTAGATGTTGAGACTGTATTGTGTTTATTTTGTTGTTTATTTGTTTTAAATAACTTGTTCGAATTTAACAAGAACCAAAAGAATACATATTAAATTTCTAACAGATAGACTTAGAAATTTCAACAGGTTCCACAGCCAGGATCTAGCTACCTTAACTGGGACCAGGATACCAAGGAAGCATATTGACACCCACAGGTGAGGCGTTAAGAGCCATGGGAGGTCAAGCAATAGCAGAGCGTCATACACACCCTTGGGAACCTCTAGTACCCATAACATTTTGGCACTTTGCTCTACATTTGATGACTTTTTGGGATGATGCGCCTGGACCTAGCATGCCCCGAGCTGACCTTAGCACTTTTGTGAGGGATTGGAGCTAATCTAGGGCCCCAGATGAGGATGATCTCACCCCTTGAGACATGGGAGGGCTAGCACCACCTTGGAAGCCCTCAACATAGTCAATACCCTCAATCAGTTTATGGTAGAACTGAAGAGGGTACATTGGACAACAATGAGGCATATTTTGAGGTATGTGCGGGGCACAATTGAGTATGGGTTGAGATATACTTGGGGGATGACATCAGACAATGTGGGTTAACAAATGCAAATTGGGCAAGCAGTTTAGTAGACAAGAAAAGTACCTCTGGATATTGCTTCAACGTTGGATCAGGGATGGTTTCTTGGTGTAGTAGGGAGCAAATATCAGGAGCACTGAGTTCTGTAGAAGCAAAGTATATGGCAACAAGCACAACTATGTGCGAAGCTATATGGCTTTGGAAGATGCTTGTAAGCTTGTTCAGGCAGAGGATGGAGGTGACCAGTGTCTACTGTGACAATCACAGTTGTATTAAGCTCTCTAAGAATCAGTGTTTCATTACACGTCAAAACACATAGATATCCAGTGCCATTTCACCAGAGATTGTGTACAACATGGAGTGATCCAACTACATTATCTTCCTATAAAAAAACAGGTTGCAGATATACTCACGAAAGCTCTCAGGAGAGCTAAGTTCGCCTATTTCACAAAACATAGGTGTATGGTGGAGAATTGGTTCTAGTAGCAGGGACAGATTATTTTGAATGCCTCTTAGTTGCAGTTGCAACAAAAATACATGAGAGGGAGTTGCAACGCAGATGTAGAGTTGGTAGCAATACAATAGGGTCAGCAGCAGCACAAATGCAACATTAGAGTTGCGTAGTGGTTGGTGGGCATATGGCTAGACATCAACAGGGTGGCAGAAGATGATACAAAGACAATGTTGTAGCAGGGTGTGCAACACTTGAACATAGTCCTCGCTAACAGGGAATGTTAGTTTTTGTAGCATCGAATGTGTTCTAGTCATGAAACTTGGTGGAGGTGCTAGAATACATAAGATATGCATAACCCAGAAATCGTTTATGGAAATTCCACCTAGAGATGGCTTAGTTAGATTATTAACCTATTTTTTAATGTTTCCTAAGTCTAAACGTAGGAACACTGGTTAATTAATTATAATTAATCAAGTCAAGGTGAGAATCATCTAGAAACTCACGCGGATTGACAAAGAATTAATCTGGGCTCTTGGTTAAGTTTTAATCTTGGCAGTTGGTGCTCCAACATAGGATTATAAGAAGAAGTCGATGTGTAGATGAAGAATACACCAGTTGCAGATACTCAGTGATCTAGGCAGTTTGATTTCCTAGTAGCAAGTGATTCGATAGTGAGATTGAGCCAGTGATCGAGTAGCACATGTCAGAGGGGCAACATAGAGATTTTCTGGAGGAGTTTCCTATTCCGAAGGAATCAAAAGAGGAAGCCAAATAATTCTCCAGGAGGCTACATAGTGCCTCAAGAGGAGCAGTCCGATTTAACTGAGTGGGTTGTCTCAGGTGCTAGAGGCCGGGAAAATCTTTAGAGGGCCGGGACAGAGACTTCCAACAGTAGAGAGAGATAGGACGTTTGATTCAGAGGGAGTTCTAGGCTGAGCGTACAAGGGACTATGCAGGGATTGTGCAAAGGTTGACATAGTTCATTCCGAGGGTTAGTTTCTAAGCCCAGACTAAGCCGAGATACTTGGAGAGGAGGGTAAAGTTCCCTTAGATATTTTGGCCAACATTTATCCCAGATAGAAATGCCCGTTTGGCATCATTTTATTGTACTCAGAATTTCTAATGAATAATAATAAAACCCTCATCTGCACTAGTTTTCCCAAGTTGGGTTTCTCCGGGGACGATTGTCCAAAAATAATGGTGTCAAAATTGTGTGTATGCTAGAATTTCTCAGTTTTCAGCTTTCTATTTTATCACAATATTTTTATGGTGAAAATTGCACTTGTGATTTTATTTGTTGTTTGCCTTAGCAAATAAACTGCACAATTTAATTTATAGTTAGAAGAATAATTTCTAGTTGCTACAATAGATAAAATTTTCACAAATTAACAGATTAAAAAATACCAAATAATAGGAAGTGTATTGTGTGACCAGTTGTTTTGGTGTTCAAATTTCTAGCCAAATATATTATTAGTTTTGTGTCTAGACTATTAGTTTAAGACTTATGAGTCAAAACAGCTTTTTGTCCTATAAAATCTGATTGTAAAGTTTGCATGAAAAGTTAAAACGTAGGGACAACAACCTATGAGGCCCAAGTTAGCCACCCAAAAAGTGTCAAAACACTCCTAGATTGAAAGCCTAGGGATGGGAGGGTTGACGACTAGTCACTAAACTTGAGGGTTGTGAGGCCTCTCCTCAACCTATAATAGTAAATAAAGTCAATTTCCAGCAAGGAAGAAATTGTTTTGTTTGTGGATTGGGAGTATATCCTTTTATGCCAAGTGCCTAGATAATATCTAGATTTAATATGTGATTTATTTATGGAGGGAAACTTAAATATGTGACTCTAAAAATGTAAAATTAGTAAGCATAAAATGATTAAGTCATGAAATACGACTTCAAAAAGGTACTCACCTATTTGGGAATGTAAAGTCTTTGGTTTTTGTTGCATATTTCAAAAGGTACAACCAACAAACAAGTTCATATTTGCAAGATTTCAACTCGATGTAAGTGTAAAATATACCCAATAAAACCATGTATCCTCTCTTAGGTTAGATCTAACAATAAACACAAGTACTCCAAGGTTTTAACTTGTTGATAAGATAAAAATAGTTAGTAACCAACAAGTAAATAAATCATAATCTAATGCTGAAAATAAAAAGGACTTATTGAATTTTATAAATAAAAATGGTTGTTAGATTATACCTTGTACCAAGATTATCTCACCTTGTTGGGATGTGAAACTCACACCTCCTTAAGTCGATCTTGTATATGATCAAGTGAGTGGGTTTGGTCCCATGAAATAGAATTCGCCCTCATTATTCACTTAGCATCTTCCCCAACTTTTGTATTCAGCTAATAGTGGCCCCTTCTAGTTGCGTTCCCCAGTCTTCAAGTTGAGTGAGTGACAAATACAAATTTTCCACAAATTAAAGCTCCCCTTCTGTATCGTTCAACTGTTTGAAGCAGTCCAACTACAAAACAAGAGAAAAAAGTTTGGTTGCCCCCTAGTATGTCCTCTCCATGTGACTTGTAGGCTTGTAGCCCACTGATGGCTTAACTTGTTAACTTTGTTAGTTTAACTTGTTAAAGAAAAGGTTACTAGATTATATACATGATAATAAAATCAATCAAGAAAAAAATGCAAGTAGAAGCCATCCAACATAATGAACATTAAACAATGAAAAAGGGTTTTCAAAATGAAGCTTTTTATTATTAGATGGCACTAATATCATATGACAACAACTATTACAAGAGGGGAGGCAAGTCTTTTATAAGACATTTTTAACTATTAGATAAAGGCTAGCTAACAACTAGTTAAACTCCAAAATAATTTCTTACTAGTCATCTACAAGTTGGAGACTTGGTAATTTTCATAAAATATTACATTACAAGGAATAATTTGACCACTGGGGGTCGACTTGGCTTCAATTCCCCAATTTAGTCAACAAATCCCTTTGCTCATGGTTTGGTACAGTCAAAGGAGGAAAACAATACATAAAGGTATCTCAATGTTTCACCTATTTTCCTTCGAGGAAAGTCGACTTGGGCCCTTGAGAGGTACGATTTGACTTGGAGGTTCAATTTGGTCATTTAGAGGAATAATTTGTCTTCTAATAGCTATTTTCTTGGTCCATGAAGTATCTAACGACTAGTTAGACCACCCAATGGCTAGTTGACTTCACCGATGACTAATTTAAATTGACTCTTTCCCTTTACTAATTGGACTTGACCACTTGCTCACTAGTTCTCCAACGCCATTAACTTTTTTACTATTCTAGCACATGGGTTTGGCTAAACTAGCCATGATCTGAATTGGGTCTCTCGGAATCTTCAAATCTTACCTAGTGTTGCCACATCATTTGTCACCTGTACTGGTCCCATAATGCCTTAAGGAATCTTGGAAATTTAACACATGGGTATTGTTCCACTTGTTTTTGTGGCCATCTTGATGGAAAGCATGCATCATTATTCCTAACACTACCCTTGTTTTGCCACCTAGAAACCTTTGACTTGTTGACCAACTTTGACCAAGCTATAACTAGCCACTACGACCTCAGACTGGAAAAATTCAACATGGGTTGGACTCCTCTCTTCAAACGGAACAATTTGAGACCAAGTTGACTTTTTGACTACTGTGACCACTTCACATTAGGAATCGTATATTGCTTCAAGAAATGTAAAACACTGCCAATATGAGATTACCATGCATGAAAGCTATTTGAGATAATTTGTCGCAAAGCTAAGGCCATCTACAAAGGTTATAGACCATGACCATGTGGTAAGACATAGTTGCACCTTGATGTGATCTGGACTAGCCCATAAAGCAGTGATCACCCTTACAAAAGCAGGCTCCCATAAAACCATGAGTCCCCAAGTAATCTCACCTAAAGCCCTCCAATCCTATACAAGCTGAGAGGAACCTGAAGTGAAGTAAAGGGGACCAACCATGGTCAGACCAAGATGGCAAGATACAAACAAGGAGAACAAGACTCAAGCTTGGGATCCCTAATAAAAAACCTCACATGGTTGTTACAATGCTTTGACTTGTGACCTTGAGTTTATAATGGTAGTGATAAATGCTGCAAATGTTTTTGTATGTGCCCTTGTTGACATGTGGGGTAACAAGCATAGTTTTCAAAACTGTAGAGTTTGAACCGGAAACCAGTCAAACCGACCGGTTCATTAGCCTAGCCATCAAATCGATTTTCTGAGCGGCGCATTGGTTTTTTGGTATTACCGGCCATAAACCGTTCGGTTTAGGAAGGAACCGACTAGTTTCCCATAAACCAGCTGGTTCGCTCATAAACCGACTGGTTTATTGCCAGGCCAGGTATGGACCCCATAGAATGGAGTTTTGTGAGTTTTGATGCCATTTTGAGGGAAATTTGTGGTTGTTTCCCTCCAAAAACAACCCCTCTAAAAAACGCATGCCTCCCCTCCCATTTGCCTCACACATATTAACCCTAGAAACACTAACAATCAATGGTATTGTTAAATTCTTAAAGTAAAAGTGACATTTCGTTTATTTTTCATTTTTATCCTTTTACTTAAATTTTTAATTACCATGAAATTGTTAATTTTGGGTAACATTAGAGGTGCTCTAGCTCCGAAATTTTGTGGAGGGGCTAGAATGCATGAGATGTCCAAGACCCAAAAATCGTTTGGAGAAATTCTATTCAGATGAGCAGTTAATAAAATAATTAATATTTTTAATGGGTTCCTAGGTTTAAACTTAGGAAAATAAAAATATTAATGGGTATTAATAAAGATATGGGTGAGAAGCTTCTAAGAGACGAGGATTAAGTCTGTTTTAATCTTAGTCGTTGATTAGAGACTTAATCTCGGTTGTTGATTCATCAACAGGAAAAGTATAAGAAAAGACTTGAGAGTCATTTGGAGACACACCGGGCAAATACTCAGTGCCCCGAGGGAAATCAATTCCGAAGGAGAAGGAATTTGATTTCAGAGGGAAAGTTGCAGGGTGAAGGAAGAGGAGGGTACCAGCAATAGTCAGTGACTGAGGAGGAGGTGACGCAGGGCATTCAAGAGACAATGCAGAGGGAAGAGCAGGGAGACATCACCATTGGAGACGTAGTCCTCATGTAGGTTGGCGCAGACTGACATAGAAGTGACGTGGAGGTGGGTGAAGGGTCTCCAGGGTGTCAGAACTTCTCCAGAAGGAGGAGGAACTTTGTCTCAGGTGTTTTCTCTTAGAAGTGTCTCAATTATTCTGTGGAATCATTCCTTGTAAAACAATTGTTGTTGAAGAATAATAAAACCCTCATCTGCTGCACTGATTTTCCCACATTGGGTTTTTCCGAGGACAATTGTGCAAAAACAACTGTGTTGATATGATTGATTCTTGTGCTTGCATATCATTGTTATTTTCTTTATGTAATTATGTGGTAGCTGCAGTAGAATTTATTTTAATGGAAGGGTTTCGTAAATAACTTATTGTGAGAAATAAGTAGGTGAAATAAATCAGTTACTGTAGTAGAATTTCATGTTAGAAACTTTCACATGGTGTGAGAGCAAAGATCGGGCAACAGGATAGAAGAATCTGCTATGAGTCAGGAGCATGATGCTGAGGCATCAACTGAGAGGGACTCACGTAGATCTCCAGAGAAAGAAGAGAGCATGAAGAACATGGATCACGATTCTTCTATGTTAGCTTCCAGACTAGAAGAAGAAGTCGTTTGCCTAGCGAGTTTTGCCTTCTCTGAGGTTTGGTATATAGATAGTGGAGCTTCTTGGCATATGACAGGAATACGAGTATGTTTTTAGAATTATCAGGAAGAAAGGATAAATTTTCAGATAACCATGAGAAATAAGGCAAAGCATACCCCTGTAGGAAGAGGTATTGTAGTCTTTCAAACATAAGCAAGGGATCGGCTTTGAGTAACCAATGTGCTACATGTGCCAGGATTGGGAATGAACTTATTCTCTATATCTCAGCTTCAAAACAAGGGCTATGACATTTTCTTCATCAAGGAGAAAGTATATGTTAAACACCCGTGTTGGAAAAAGAAGGCCTAGACTGGAATCATAAGTAATAAGCTGTATAGATTACAGCTAGAATCTCCAATGACACTGATAGGCAGCAATGGGGATAAAAATTTGAATGAACTATGGCAAAGGAAGATGGGACACTTACACCATGGGGCTCTCAAAATTCTCGGGAAGCCAGTATTGGGAGTTCCAGAATTAAGTACCAAATGAGATGATGTATGCAGAGGATGCGCACTAGGCAAGTACACCAAGGCAACATTTTCCAGAAGCAACAATAGGGATAAGAGTGTTCTGGGATTGATACGCTTAGATATCTGTGGACCCATGTCCACAAAATCTCTTAGTGGTGCTGAATATTTCGTCACCTTCATTGATGACCGTTCTAGAAAGACTTGGATCTACTTTCTAAAAACCAAGGACGAGGTTTTTGGTCGATTCAAAGAGTTCAATGCTCTAGTTGAGAATCTGACAGGAAATAAGATAAAGATATTGCACTTAGACAATGGTGGAGAATTCATCGACAAGGACTTCACTAAGTTTTGCGCAAGGGAAGGCATCAAAAGAGAGTGGACAACCCCCTATAATTTGGAGCATAATGGAGTAGCAGAAAGGAACCAGACTATTGTTGAAGCAGCCAGGGCAATGTTGTATGATCAGGATATGCCCAAGTTTCTATGGGCAAAAGCATACAACACGACAGTGTATATCCAGAACAAGACTCCTCACAGGGCTTTAGGTAAGATTACTCCAAAGAGTGTCTTTACCGGTGAGAAGCCTGAGGTAAGTCATTTCAGGATATTTGGGAGTTTGACATACTGCCATGTACCTGAAGAGAAGAGGAAGAAATTGGATTAGACTGCAGAGAAAGGATATATTGTAGGATATAGCGAGAATGCTAAGGCATATAGAGTCTATCTTCCAAGGAATAGGAAGATCGTAATTCGATGGGATGTAAAGTTCATGGAGGACATAACCTTCAGAAAATCTTGAGAAATGCCTTCTAAAGAGCAGTCGAAGGATGATGTGTTGGTCCAACCACTTCGACTAGTAGAAACTAGCGCTAGTATTTCTCCTAAAGACAAAACTCCAAAGGAGGAACCTCAGGAAGAGGAGGAGTAGATGGATATACCAACTACCAATGGTAGAACGCGCTGGGAACTTCGACAGATACTTTGAGATGCAAAGAATTTTGTTGGGGTGCCTAGGAACGAGAAAAGGGAGCATAGATAGCCAGAGAGATACCGAGCCTTGGTAGCTCAGGTTTGAGAACCCTCCAGTTTTCAGGAGGTCGTTCAACATCAAGTATGGGTAGATGCTATGGTGGAGGAATACAGTTCCATAATGGTCAATGATGTTTGGGAAGTGGTACCTCGACCTCAAGACAGGTCAGTTATAGGGTCGAGATGGTTGTACAAAGTGAAATACGTTGCAGATGATAATGTAGAAAAATACAAAGCTAGGTTTGTGGCTAAGGTGTTTGCTCAGAAGGAAGGGATAGACTATGAAGAAACCTTCACCCCAGTAGTCAGGTATACTTGTATTAGATCCGTGATATCCCTTGCAGTTCAAATGGGATGGGAGATTCACCAAATGGATGTTAAAATTGGCAACTAGGGCCAAACTCCACGCGGGTCATCTTATTCATGGCTGATAATATTTTTATTAGATTCCTTTTGTCGAGAGGTGTAGGATTGATCTAAAAATCATCCGTTTCGGATAAGTATTTATGAAGATATGAATTTATTTTGATTATGGAATAATTATCAAGCCAACCAGCAACTCATGTAGGCTCAGAAGCCCAATAGTCGCATCTATTCAATTATCATCAGTTGTGTATAAATACAGGAGGTCTTTTCCTCATTTGGACTTACTCAACTCGTCACATCTCTCTCTCTCCTACGTAGAAAAGAGGCTCTTCTCCTACTGCGCAGAAAGGGACTCTTCTCTCACACGTGTGGAAGGAAGGATGCTGGTGATGCTGGTGATGCTGATGCCGATGATGCTAATGTTGGTGATGCCGATGATGCTGATGTCGGTGATGTCGGTGATGCCGATGATGCTGATGCCGCTGATCTAGATGATTTGACAAATATTGATTGATGCCGCTGATCTAGATGATCTAACAGATTCTGACTGATGATGCTGATGCCGCTAATCTAGATGATCTGACAGATATTGACTGATGCCGCTGATCTAGGGTTTGCTGCTGCTGATGTAAATCAAATTTATGTACTATTTCTCTCTGTTGAATTATTGAAGATAAATGAAGATTTGATCAAAGGGTTTCCCCATATTGGGGTTTGTCCCTGGCTAGCTGCCATATCTTGTGTCTCTTGTCTTGGCTTGTTTTTTCTTGATCGTTTAATGTTCTATCTACGCCTTACTTACTATACAAGTGATTGCTAATCTGTGGATAATAACAATAAAAAGAAGTAAACTGCTCTAAGCATAGAACATACCATAACTTAAATGGTATCGGAGCTGAGGTGAAGACAAAGCCCGACCAAGAGCAAGAGCAATCACTGAAGAGAAGATTGGCAAGGCTATCCTAAAAGAACTATGGGGTCCTCAACACTCTTCCCTATCGAAGACAAGCTCCATGAGAAGTCTGACTATCACGGATGGAAGATGTCTCTCGATCTAACCTTAGAAGATCAAGGAGTGTTGGACCATGTGAGAGGCATATTGTTGAGCCTCCATCAAATGCAACTACTGCTGCCAGGAACAAATGGAAAACTGGTGAAGTCAAAACAAAGAAGATCATCCGAGACTCTATCGACAAGCGCTTGGTGGCCTATGTTTCTGAGTTGAACGCCTCCAAGGAAATCTACAATAGACGAGTGAGTTTATTTAAAGTTAAAGACGCCTTTACTCTTGGGTTTCGAGTTTATTCGTTATATCAGGTCAGTGGAAGTCCGCTAGGTGTCATGTCTTATGACACATCTCTTCAGTCCGAACTTTGGCATCAGAGGTTTTCCCACCTTCATTATAAAGCTCTACCCGTTGTAAGACAAATGGTGACAGGGATGCCCGAATTTCGAGTAGAGAAAGAAGGTGTATGTCCCGGATGTGCCGAAGGAAAGCTCAAAAGGGGACCATTCCCCTCAAGCCAAAGCAAGACCTCCAATATATTACAGTTGGTTCACTTAGACATATCTGGTATGATGCCTATGAACTCCTTGGGAGGATATTCATATTACCTTACTTTTACAGATGACTATTCTCGAAAGACTTGGATATACTTCTTGAAAAAGAAGGATGTAAGTGTTCTCTTGGTTTCGACACTTCAAAGCCTTGATCGAGAATCAAACCAAAAAGAAGATCAAGATCTTAAGGACTGATAATGGGACTGAATATGAATCTAACGAGTTTCATGACTTTTGTAAAGAGGCTGGCATCAAGAGGGAGACTACTACACCATATACTCCTTAACAAAATGGTGTGGCGAAAAGGAAGAACCATACGATTGTGGAAACTGTCCGTGCCATGCTCCATGATCAAAGACATCCGAAGTTTCTATGGGCTAAAGCTACAAACACCACCGTATATGTACAAAACCGATGCCCTCATCAAGCATTAGTTTCCAAGACTCCTGAAGAAATGTTCACAGCCAGTCAAAGGGAAGTCGTGATTAGTCATGATATCACCTTTGACGAAGATATTGCCCTTAACAAGGTGGACAATCTTCCGACTTTGAGGAACTCTCAAGAAGCCAACACCATGGAACTGAAAGAAAAGGATGATGAAACAATGCCTGATGTGGAAAAACCCATGGATCCTATTGATCCACCTGAGCCTTCCTCTTCCAAGAAGAGGCCCTCTTGGCTTAGGGGGCTACTCGATGATGCTAAAGGACACACTGCACCCCAAGGAACCTTTCGTGAAAGTAAGAAACCCAACAGGTACCAGGGATACCTGACCATCATGAGCACCATCATACAAAATGAGCCTTCATCATTCCCAGATGCCGTCAAGCATCAAGTATGGAAGGATGCTATGACCAAAGAATATGAGTCTATTATGAAGAATGATGTCTGGGAAGTAGTTCCCAGACCCCAGGACAAGACAGTTGTCACTTCTAAATGGCTTTACAAGATAAAGCATGCAGCAGATGGAAGTACGGAAAATATAAGGCTCGTTTTGTCGCTCATGGTTTCTCCCAGAAGGAATGTATAGACTATGACGAGATATTTGCACTTGTTACCAGATATACCACCATCCACTTGATCATAGCCCTTGTGGCTTCACAAGGATGGAACCTACATCAAATGGATGTCAAAACAACGTTCTTGCATGGTTCGATCAAAGGAGAGGTCTACGTGGAGCAGCCCGAAGGATTTGAGATTTATGATCGAAAATCTCATGTATGCAGGTTGAAGAAGGCTCTCTATGGGCTGAAGCAAGCACCTCGAGCATGGTATGAGAGGAACGACAACTACTTGATGAAGCTGGGATTCACTAGGAGTGAAGCTGACCCTAACCTCTACTTTAAGGTTGAAGATGACAAACCTCTCATACTGGTGCTGTATGTGGATGACCTCTTCCTAACAGGGGCAGACCCTCTTATTCACAAATGCAAAAGGGAGTTGGTTTCTGAATTTGAAATGAAGGACCTAGGATTGATGCACTATTTCTTAGGACTTGAAGTTTGGCAAAAGCCAAGGGAAATTTTCCTATCTCAAAGAAAATATGCGGTGAAGATATTGGAAAGATTCGGTATGGTAGACTGCAAGCTTGTAACTACCCCGATGGAGCTTGACTTTAAGAAGCTAAGCAGTAGTGCTGCTGGACCTGTTTTACGAAATGCCACCAAGTATCGTCAACTCATCAGAGCATTAATGTTCTTAGTGAACTCCCATCTAGATATATGCTTCGCAGTCAACACATTGAGTCAACACATGGTTGAACCTCACCACATACATTGGATTGGTGCCAAGAATCTGTTGAGATATCTTTGTGGCACAATCACTTATGGGTTAAGATACACTGCCAGAGATGTGAGACTACTTGGATACACTGATGTTGATTGGGTAGGCAGTGTGGTGGATCGTAAGAGCACTTTCGGGTGTTGTTTCTCCTTGGGATCTGCTTCGATATCCTGGATGAGCAGGAAGCATAAGTCGGTGGCTTTGAGCACTGCTGAGGCAGAGTATATTCCTGCTAGCATGGCCACTTGTGAGGCAATCTGGTTACGAAATCTCTTCAGTGAGTTGTTTGGATTTACATTGGATACCACTGTGATCCCGTGTGATAATCAGAGTGGGATTCGTTTATCAGAGAATCCCATATTTCATGATCGCTCCAAGCATATCGATATCAGGTACCACTATATTCGAGATATGGTGCAGCAGGGAGCTATAAGGCTCCAACATATCGGTACAGATGAACAGGTCACCGACACTCTAACAAAGCCCCTTGGAAAGGTCAAATTTTTGACTTTCCGAGAACGACTTGGTGTCGTTCAGAAACCCTCTGATGAGGGTCCTATATGATGTATGGAGTTCTTGGAGCTCCGGGGGGGGGGGGGGGGCGTACGGGGTACTTCTTGGAGCGACATATGGCCACAGGGTGACTCACCATCCCCTGGTGGTGTACGTGTACAAGGTAAAAGAATCAAAACTTTCCCTGTGACATCCCGTGGCGACTGTGTAGCAGGATGATGTGTTCTCCATGATGATTGTGTAGCAGGATGATCAATTCTCTTGTGAGGTCTGGATGATGTGTTCTCCATGATGATTGTGTAGCAGGATGATCAATTCTCCTGTGAGGTCTGGATGATGTGTTCTCCATGACGATTGAGTATTAGGATGATTAGTTCTCCTGTAAGGTCTGGGTGATGTGTTCTCCATGACAATTGTGTAGCAGGACGATTAGCTCTCCTGTGAGGACAGGATTGGTTAGTTCTCCTGTCGAGGCATCCTACCCATGCAGTCTGGGACTCATGGGAAGTACCTCTCATCTAATCAATGAGCAGGGAAATGAGGATAGGGACCATAGTAGTACTAATGGGCGTATCGCTATATCTACTGTACTCCCTATGCTAGGATGACCTTCATTGATCTGGGATCTATGACACTGGTCTGGGACCAATGGTAGGAGTTGTACCCACTATGATGCTGACTTCGGGTCAGTTGAGACTGGTCTAGGACTAGTGGTACACACTTTGAGATTGACTTTGAGTCAGTGGAGGATGATACTGGTTTGGGACCAATTGTAGGAGTTGTACCCACTATGACGTTGACTTCTGGTCGGTTGAGATTGGTCTGGGACCAGTGGTACATACTTTGAGACTGACTTCGGGTCAGTGGAGGACTAGTGGTAGGAGTGGTACCTACTATAACACTGACTTCGGTTTGGTTGAGATTGGTCTGGGAACAACAGTACACACTCAAGACTGACTTTGAGTGAGTGGAGGATGATACTAGTCTGGGACCAGTTGTAGGAGTTGTACCCACTATGACGCTAACTTTGGGTTGGTTGAGGTTGGTCTAGGACCAGTGGTACACACTTTGAGACTAACTTTGAGTCAGTATGATACATCCTCGATCATTTCTTCTTCTTCATAAATCAGACAAAGCAGAGCAAAGCAGAACAGAGCAGATAGATCAGATCAGAACAGGGCAGAACAGAACAGAGTAGAGCAGGCAGAATAGAGCAGAACAAAGCAAGAGTCAAGCTGTACAGGGCAGTGCATTTGATGGATGAATAGTAGCAACTGATAGACAGATTGCAGATGGAGTTCTCCATAGTGGAGAGGGAGTGTTAAAATTGGCAACTAGGGCCAAACTCCATGTGGGTCATCTTATTCATGGTTGATAATATTTTTATTAGATTCCTCTCGTCGAGAGATGTAGGATTGATCTAATGATCATCCGGTTCCAATATGTATTTATGGAGATATGAATTTATTTTGATTATGGAATAATTATCAAGCCGACCAGCAACTCATGTAGGCTCAGAAGCCCAACGTCACATCTATTCAATCATCATCAGTTGTGTATAAATACAGGAGGTATTTTCGTCATTTGGACTTGCTCAACTCATCACATCTCTCTCTCTCTCTCTCTCTCTCTCTCTCTCTCTCTCTCCTGCATAGAAAAGAGGCTCTTCTCCTACTGCGCAGAAAGGGACTCTTCTCTCACACGTGTGGAAGGAAGGACGCTACTAATGCCAATGATGCCGATGATGGTGATGCCGATGATGCTAATGTTGGCGATGCTGATGATGCTGATGTTGGTGATGTCGGTGATGCCGATGATGCTGATGTCGCTAATCTAGATGATCTGACAGATATTGACTGATGCCGCTGATCTAGATGATCTGACAGATATTCACTGATGTCGCTGATCTAGATGATTTGGCAGATATTTATTGATGTCGTTGATGCTGTTGATGCCACTGATGCTGCTGATCTAGGGTTTGCTGTTGATGTAAATCAGATTTATGTCCTATTTCTCTCTGCTGAATTATTGAAGATAAAGGAAGATTTGATTAAAGGGTTTCCCCATATTGGGGTTTGCCCCTGGCTAGCTGCCACATCTTATGTTTCTTGTCTTGGCTTGTTTTTTGTCGATCGTTTAATGTTCTATCTGCACTTTACTTACTATACAGGTGATTGCTAATCTGTGGATAATAATAATAAAAAGAAGTAAACTGCTCTAAGCATAGAACATACCATAACTTAACAAAGTGGTACCTCGACCTGAGGACAGGTCAGTTATAGGGTCGAGATGGCTCCACAAAGTCAAATAAGTTGCAGATGACAATGTAGAAAAATACAAAGCCAGGTTTGTGGCTAAGGGGTTTGCTTAGAAGGAAGGGATAGACTACGAAGAAACCTTCGCCCCAGTAGCCAGGTATACTTGTATTAAATCTGTGATATCCCTTATAGCTCAGATGGGATGAGAGATTCACCAGATGGATGTCAAGACGATGTTCTTGAAGGAGGTGATAGAAGAAGTATACATTGAACAACCAGAGGGATTTGAGACACATGAGAAGGAATCTCATGTATGCAGATTGAAGAAAGCTCTGTATGGGCTTAAACAGGCACCTACAACATGGTACGGTCGAATTGATGGCTACTTGCAAAAGATGGGATTCGTCAAGAGTGATGCCGATCCTAACCTCTACTATCTAGTTGTAGAGAATGAGCCTCCAATCTTGGTTTTATATGTGGATGATCTCTTTCTGATAGGATCATCTAGGATCATCAAAGATTGCAAGGAGAACCTAGCCACATAATTCGACATGAAGGATTTGGGATGGATGCAATATTTCCCGGAGTTGGAAGTTTTGCAGTAGAAGGGTGAAATTTTCCTTGGGCAAGGGAGATACACTACAGATATTTTGAAAAGGTTTAGAATGCAAGAATGTAGACCTATGGCTACTCCAATGATCACCAACTAGATAAAGATTGATGCATCCGAAGATAAAGAAGTCGATCCCACCTTGTATAGGCAGCTCATAGGGTCCCTGATGTATTTGGTCAACACCAGGCTGGATAATTGTTACGCTGTGAACACCCTCAGGCAATTTATGGTAGAACCAAAGAGGGTGCACTGGGTACTAGCCAAGCATGTTCTCAAATATATACGAGGAACAGTTGAGCATGAACTAATGTACACCCAAGGCAGTGACATCAGGTTGAGTGGGTTCACTTAATGCAGATTGGGCTGGAAGTTCAATAGATCAAAAAAGTACCATTGGGTATTGTTTTAGCATTGGATTAGGGATGACTTCTTGGTGTAGTAGGAAACAGAAATCCGTGGCTCTGAGCTTAGCTGAAGCTGAATATATGACAACTAGCACAACTTCGTGCGAAGCCATATGGCTTAGGAAATTGCTTGTGAATCTATTTAGGAGAAAGATGGAAGCGACCAATATTTTGTGTGATAATCAAAGTTGCATCAAGTTCTCTGAGAATCTAGTCTTTCATGATCGGTCGAAGCACATTGATATCAGGTGTCACATTGTCAGAGATTGTGTCCAACAAGGGGCAGTACAGTTGAGGTACACCCCATTAGGAGAACAGGTGGCAGACATTCTCACCAAGGTCCTAGGACGAACAAAGTTTGTTTACTTCAGGGAGAAGATGGGGATGGTGAAGAATCTATTTCAGTGGTGAAAGCGGATAGTATAAGGAGTTGCAGTGCAACAATTAGCAGTGACAGTGCTATGGCCAACATGATCCAACATATTTAGAGGGAGCTGTGGTATAGATGTAGCAGTGACAGTTACAGTGTCATGGGCAACAATACAGGTCGTAGTAGTGCAATGGATGAGGGGCAGTGTTCTGAGCATCAACAACGCAGAGGACCGATGTCGTGGATCAGTGTGATGCTTCTATTGGGAAGTATTGCTAGAGCACATTCCTCACTAAGGGGGAGTGTTGATTTTGGGTAGCATCAGATGTGCTCTAGTTCCGAAATTTTGTGGAGGGGCTAGAACACATTAGATCTCCAAGACCCAGAAATCGTTTGGAGAAATTTCACCCAGATGAGGAGTTATTAAAATAATTAATATTCTTAATGGATTCCTAAGTCTAAACTTAGGAAAATAAAAATATTAATGGGTATAAATAAAGATATGGGTGAGAATCTATTAAGAGATGAGGATAAAGTATGTTTTAATCTTAGTCGTTGATTAGAGACTTAATCTTGACCGTTGATTCATCAACAAGAAAAGTATAAGAGAAGACTTGAGAGTCATTTGGAGACACACTGGGCAAATACTCAATACCCCGGGGGAAATCGATTCTCAAGGAGGAAGAGTTCAATTTCAGAGAGAGAGTTTCAGGTTGAAGGAAGAGGAGGGTATCAGCAGCAGGTAGTGACTGAGGAGGAGGTGACGCAGGGCATTCGAGAGACAACGCAGAGGGAAGAGTAGAGAGACAGCACCATTGGAGACGCAATCCTCACCTAGGCCGATGCAAAGTGATGCAAAAGTGACATAGAGGTGGGTGAAGCGTCTCTAGGGTGTCAAAACTTCTCCAGAAGGAGGAGAAACTTTGTCTCAGGTGTTTTCTCTCAGATGTGTCTCAGTTTTTTGTGGAATCATTCCTTGTAAAGTGATTGTTCTTGAAGATTAATAAAACTCTCATCTGTTGCACCGGTTTTCCCACATTGGGTTTTTCCGGGGACAATTGTTCGAAAACAAATGTGTTGATGTGATTGATTCTTGTGCTTGCATATCACTCTTATTTTGTCTATGTGATTATGTGGTAACTGTAGTAGAATTTATTTTAATGTTTACTGAAGGGTTTCATAAATAACTTATTGTGAGAAATAAGTAGGTGAAATAAATCAGTGATTGTAGTAGAATTTTGTGTTAGAAATTTTCACATAAATGACTCAGGATGTTTAAGAGTGGTTTTGACCTCATTGGATTTCATATGGAGAAACTAGAATTTTGGAGTTCACTCAAAATTCAACAGACTTAATGGTTTTAGGATTTCATGGTTTGGGGGTTTGCAATGTTTCCATTTGATTCTATCATGCATGAGGGTATGAGATTAGCGTTTGATCAAGAGCATGAAGCCCTTTAAGAACCTTGATCTTTGTGGCATTGATTTTTTGAACTTTGTTGATGTTGGTGGTATTGATTGTTGAACTCCTTGACCATGGCCTTAACAAGGATGTACCCATCACTCAAAGGAAAATAATTGGTTAGGGATGCTAAGATTTTTCTACCACATTACAAGGTTGAGGAGATGAACCCTTCACTCAAACCAAAATCAATAGTTAGGCATGTTAAACTTTTTCAATTTCTATCATATTATAAGGTTGAGCAATTGAAGTCTGAAGACTTTGAGCGAGATGATGTTTATGTATCTCTTGTTGATGATCCCATTTTTAGTAGCGTTGAACCAATGGTGAGTTTCATGAGTGATCATGTTGATCAGTGATTTGTAGTTTTGATATCAATTTTTGCTGATACTACTACCACAACTGCTAAGGTTGCAGAGGAGTTTTAGGAGTCCTGAAACACTCAACCAGATTATTTATGTAGCTCATGTTGATGATCCCTTGTCTAGTAGTGGTGATGAGTTTGATCATGGTCAGGAGTGATAGTGCTGATCATTGATATGTAGACTTGTAGTAGGCTAGTGACCCCATAGCTTATAACATTGTTTTTGGACTCTAAAGGCCATTTAGAGCTTCATTGATTATGTATTCTGTTGCTGATATGTATTGCACTCTGTGCCAATTTGATATATTCACCTTTACCTGGTATATAGATGAGCAAACTTCGCATATTTTATCTCTATTGGTTTGGAATCATGGTTTTAAATCTTAGAAATAGTTGTTTTCATTAAAAACTAATTATTTCATGTATCTTTTTAAAGACTGGTTCATTGGGATTTGACCAGTCCCGGTTTGAAACCGGTTTGATAAGTGGATTGGTTTGGTCACCGGTTTTGGTTTTTAAATCTATGGTAACAAGTACATGTCAGACACATGATTGGCATGTGTTCTAAACTTCTATGAACAAGTTACATGGCAAACACATGTCCTCACGTATTCATATCCGACACATTAAATATGTGACACTCGAGCCATGTCTAGTTACATAGGAAGCTAGATGTTGGATCTTTGACACGTCTTATACCCTCTTTATGGAAATGTCCCACTCTCATGGGACCATTTTGGTTGGAGACTTGTCCATGTGGCTTGACCACTTTGTTATTTTATGTTCTGTTTTTTAGTAGTTGGAGGATTTTGTTTCTTTACTCCTCCATAGGCTAGATCTAGGATTTTCACCTTGGATAGTGTTATTTTACTATAGACGAGGATGGCGCTCAAACCTATCTAAGGATTTATTGTAGATGAAGATGTGCTAATATATTGTAAGTTATCTTCTTCCATCTTGTATTTGTTGATGAATTAGGGTTTTGTTGATGTTTTATGGCTCTGAAATCTCCTTGCTCAAGATTTTAATCAAGCTTCTCTTGAGAAACCTAGGTTTAGCTTCCTCCCTTTGAATCTTCAAAGAAGATAGAAGAACACTAGGGTTAAAGGTGTGAGGAACACAAGTTTGTCTTCCTTGTTCTCTTTGAATGTACTTCCATCTTTATTCTTCCCTAGATCTTTATTTCTAAATTCCATTAGCCCTTGATTGACAAAGGCATGAGTCTTATTTCTTGTACCAATCCCTTAAAATAAGTAAAACCCTAAATACTTTTATTTTATGTTTTCTAGGGTAAACTAGGGTTAGGTTATAACGAAATTATCATTTTTCAGCAAGTTGCCTTGGACCTTTTTATAATAGGGTTAGGACTTGTGTGCATTCATTTGGAAAAGTAAAAATATCATTTATTTGCATTTTTCAGCCATAAATTAGGGCTGACGTAGAGGGTTTTTCTTGTTATATGTGTTTTCCACCACTGAGAAGTGTTGTAATTTATTCTCTTGTTTACTTGTTTATTAGCCCTAATTTTAACTTGCTATCCATAGATTTTGGGGCTATTTTATTTTGCTGTTATAAAGTTTTGCAAGCTGTAAATTGTTGGTTGAAGCCCTAGTTTATAATAACACTGTAATTTATTGATTCCATGTGTTTGGGAATCTATTTTAGTCTCTATTGGTCAAACTAAACCTTCTAGAATTAGCCACAGGGACCTTTGAACTTGCTCCCTTGAATTATACCTTAAATCACCCAAAATCATAATCATTGCATACTTGTCTTTGGATGAGGCTTGTTGTAGAAGCCTTAGGGGGCATTTAGCCTAAGTATAATTGGGTTACTTGATCATTAATATCTACTAGGTAAGTCCCCATTGTGGGGATTATATCCTATCATAGAGACTAGGGGTGTAGTTGCTGAGGTGATAGTGGTGACTCTCCCATTCTTGCTCTCAATATAGGTTGCTTAGTGAGGCTTTACACTAGGGTGCTAGATTTTGCAGCAACAATAAGTGCAAGTTGGGGAGATAACACTAAGGAAATGATAAACATCAAATATGGCATGGTAGTTATAACCAACCATGGCTTTCAGTATATATACAAGTGAGTTAAATTGGAGATCACTAGTCAAGTGAGGGATTGGTTGGAGTTCAAGTCTTAAAGAATAGCATGACTCATAGGCTTTTACTTGAAGTTTTTGTACTCTGCAATAATGTTTTGTACATTTATGCATCTAGATTCTTTCTATTTCATGCCTATGGTGTTATCCTTTCCTATGCATTACTTTTTTGGCATATATATGTATCTCTAGGTATTGTTAGGCTTTCCAATCTGGTGGATCAAACACAAATGAGTATAGCATATTAATTCTCCACATTGCTTTACTCACAATTCCTGCAACTATATGTTTTCATATTTCATTCATAGTCTGTATGGGACATAACTTACATTTCAGTCTGTACAGATGCATGCTTCTTCAAATAAGTGTCACATTATAATCTTTGACTGAGACAAATAATAGTACGATTTTTTTTGAAACTCGCTGATCTCAATCAGAAATATATAGTTTAACAATGTGTAAGAATTTAATCCTTGAATACTCACGAAATATCAAATCCTGGGTTTTTGCAGTTACTGATGACTGGAATTGCTGTCCTAAAAGTTGATCAACTTGGCAGGAGACCCTTGGTGATTGGAGGTGTTAGTGGAATTGTAAGATTCTTGTCTGGAATTAAATAGAACATAAAAGTTTAGAACTTCTATCTGAAGGAGGGAAGTGTATCATTTTGAACAAGTTGTTTAATATGAAATTAGAACTGTACCCAAAGGAGGGCAGCAGGTCATTTTAAGGGAGAAATGGAAGTGGATTTCTCTTACCTGTTTGAGTGAGATCTGTGATCTACTTGAATGGCTTCTCAAGCACGTATTGATTCCAGCTAGGGTTTTCCTATGTGCATTGCTCTCTTGCTTTCTGAATTTGTTATCTAGACTCTAAACAATGTAAGGTTGTTTTGTGTTCATTTGTATAAAGGTTAAAAGGGAAATCATAAGTGACTAATTTCGTGCTTTAATGCTACAGGTGCTATCATTATTCCTTCTTGCAGCTTATTACAGCTTTCTCAACAGCACACCTATTGTCGCAGTTCTTGCTTTGTTGTTCTATGTTGGCTGTTATCAAGTATTGACCATGTCTTATGCCCAATATTTGTTTTCTTGATATTGTTCTGTGAGTGTATGCATGTACTTATGAATGATGGGATTGTTACCTTTGTTGATTTAATGCTAAGCACAGGCCAATAGTTATCTTCCTAAATCTGCTTGTTGAAGAAACTAAATGCTTAAAAACTCTAATGTGATTTAAATAAGAGTCTCATAATAAACATTATATGAAAGATTACATAAAGATCAGAAGCATACTTAATTGAAAGAAGGCTTGAACCCAAGTGACCTTGAAATAGTATTTAATTTTCAGATTGAGAGGGAAGGGGATTCTTAATGCTTCAACTTGGACAAGTTTCAAGGTAACTAGGGAAAGTATAGTGTGAACTCATATAGTCTCTCTGCACTTTGGGTTAGTGCTTGTTAATCTCCAAGGAATCCATATGCGATCTGGAAACAAAAAATGAACCAAGGATGTCAAAAGTACTTCAAACTGCAAATTGTACTTGCTGTTAGATAAAATTCAAACCTGGATTTTTATTTAAGTTAATATGGACAGCAAAGCTAAAACAAAGATTTACACTATGTAATAATATTCTTCCTTGTAAACTATGCAATATGCCCTTACAAGTACAGATCTGTGGTAAAATATTAAAATAACCCCATGTTATAAATCTGGAAATTATTAGTTGTGATCATAGTGCCTTGAATTCCATGGATTATGGAGTAAAAAAATCAATTAAAAGGGAGTAATTCCCAATGTTAATTAATTTAGAAAATTAAATGTAAGAAAACATAACCAACAATTGAGATCTAACAGCCAAACAAGATGTTACCTATATTACAAAGCTGCAAGTACAAGGTTTGGAGATATTAGCTTCAACTGCAAAGTACTCAAGGGAATGTCAAACCACTTTCAAACAAATTTATCTCTAAGAAACACACATAATAATAATAAAGTATATTGATATTGATATATTACTAATTAAATCACAAATGCGTCACCTCTTCAAAACTCATGAATAATAAATGTATATATGTATACTGTCACGAGGGATTGTAAAACATTGATCATTCATTAAGCTATATATATGTATATATTACACATGTTTGTGTTAATACCATAATAGCATCAATTTTGCTTGTAACACTGTCACTGATGTTCAGGGATAAATATAGAATGACAAGATGCAAGTGACATCTTATTCTGTAGGAATTTACAGGGTAAGTTCCTCAGACAGAACACCAGAAGGACACCGCTCACAAACAGATCACAGATCAATACACCAGTATTTTGACGTGGTTAAAACCCTCAGAGAGGGAAACAGTCCACGGCCTGCGCCAACGTGGTTACTCAGGCAATTTATTAATAAAAGAATGAAAATTTACATAAGCTTCTCTCATGCACGGTTAACCTACAAATGACCCTCCATGCGCTTTAAATAGAATTCATGGACCAATCGGGTGTCAAGCCACGGATCAAGTGTCGGTAATACCGAGGGGAGAATGAACCGTCGGATCACTACATATCGTGACCGTCGGATTGTAAGTTACAAAATGTACAACGGTAAAGAAACACACTTTACCTAACTCTAACCTAACTCTATACTAGACCAAGTTGAACTTAACTATTCCTATGTGTCGGAATATCCTAACATATTCTCAATGAATAGAATGCTCTCTCATACTCACATGATCTGAAAATGGGGTATGAAGAAAAAAACTCAAACAATCACAACTCTTAAGAAAAAAAGGAATCCCTCCCCTAAGTACCCCTCTAGTCTTTATAGAATACACTAATAGAGGCATACAAATAGCATCACCATGAATAGGAGAGCTAAAGATAAACACAAGTAAAAGGAAGGCGTCCTCAACTAGTTTGCATGAGGAAATGAGGAGATTGCAACATAATAGAGCAAGTCCTACTAAATATAAGCCCTCTCAATCCATGTAGTTCATCTCTAGGCCAAAATAACATGTGTAAATTGTTGATTTGTGGTAGCATCGGATGTGCTGTAGCCACGAAATTTGGTGGAGAGGTTGGGGCACATGAGATCTTCAATACCCAGAAAGGGTTTGGGTAGATTCTAAACAATTTAGGAGATATTAAGATAGTTAATATTTCTAATAGCCTCTAAGTCTAAACTTAGGGAAATTAAAATATTAATGTGGATTAATATAAAATTGTGTCAGAATGGTCCAAAATACATGGATCAAGCCAGATCTAATCTTAGCCATCGATTAGGGATTTAATCTCGACTGTTGATATGTCAATGAGAAAAGTATAAGAGGAGGCTTGAGGGTCACTTGGAGAGCACACCAGATGATCAATCATTATATTCTCTAGAATGGGGTTTGCTAAAAGAGATAGAATCAGTGATCAGAGTTGCAATTGAGGGGCATTGAATACAAAGAGACAGAGAGGTAGAGATAGTGCTGGGAGAGCAGCGCAGGAGCCAGAGAGAGTGGCGCAGTAGCAGCCAAGATTCACGCAAGGCTACGCAGAGGCAGCTAGGAGCTACACAGTGCTTCAAAGAGGCCAGCGTTGTTTACACAGAGGGCCAGAAGGCTGACGCAGGGCCTCCTGAGGCTAACGCAGACCCATTCAAGGTGACGCAGGGCCAATGTTGGGTAGAGAGAGGCTGACGCAGTCCAGGAAGGCAGACACTGGGGTTTCTGGGGCATTTTGGAGTTGAGGAGCTGCCGGAGAGTTTATCTGGGGTTTCAGCTGGGGTATTTGTGTCAGACTGAGAGGTACTACTGCCAAGGAAATTCTTTGTTGGGTAAGCTGGATTTGGCACCCAGATTGTACTTTGAAATTGCTTAATAAGAAAACTCTCAGATAGCTGCACCGGTTTTCCCACATTGGGTTTTTATGGGACATTGGTCCAAAAATAACGGTGTTATTTGGTGTGATTGTTTCCGTTTCCTTCAGTTGATGATCTGTAATATGTTGAGAATGCACTAATGTTTATTTTCAGTATTTACATTGTAGATAACTTGTTAAGTAACGAAACAATTAGGTAGGAATAATCAGTAAAGTGCATGGAGGGTTTCTAACTAGTAGACTTAGAAACTTCAACATGGTATCAGAGCATGGTTGTAGATCACAGGAGAACTGAGCACATTAGTAGAGCAGAACAATAGCAACAGAAAACAGTTATCCCGAGTGACAGAAGTTGTTTCTAGCAGAGCAACAACAAGGGAAGGGTGATGGAGTGCCTGCATCATCAAGGGTGAGCTAGGAAAAGGTAGCGCAGAGGCTAAGGGAGGCAAAGTGAGACTCATGCAGAGCCACACAAAATCTAGGAAGGCTGACGCAGTTGGCTAAGGAGGCCAAGTTGTTGGTGCGGGGATTACACAGAGCCTAAGAGCTCTCACCTTTAGGTTGCAGGGATTTAGAGAGGCTGTGGGAAAGTTGTAGAGTGGAGCTAGTGAGGTACTGTAGTCAGAACAGTACTTGACAGGTCAAGGCCAAGAGGAGGGAGTTGCTACCAAGGGTTTTTAGCCGAGAAATTCAGATCACTAATGCGGTTGCACAGACGATCAGAGTAGGGGGCATCTCGACATCAGTAGAAGGAATTCTAGGAGGGAAATCGAGTCTCAGAGGGAGTCTCATCGAGAACTTCCAGGAGGGAAGTAGAAGAGCATCAAGGCACTACACGGAGTAAGAGATCAAGAAAGGCTAGACGAAGCGTCAAAATTCACAGTCTGGAAGGCTAAAATCTTATCTATACTTGACAGAAATTGTGTCAAGCACTTCGCCTTGAAGATGATAGCTATCCTAGTCGACCTAGCTGAGAACGACAAGTACGAGGAGGCAATGGCGAGGGCCAAGAGCATCATCCTTGACGGGGTCAAGGACCATGTAGTACCACACATTGCCGAGAAGGAAATGGGAAATGAGATGTGGGAGGCCCTAAAGAAATTGTACCAACTCACTTCCGTGCAGAGAAGAATGTTACTAGAGAATCAACTAAGGTCATATCAGATGAAGAAGGGAGATTCAATTGACACCTTCCTTGAAGGACTGAATGAGATCCGAGATCAGTTGACTGCTGTAGAAGCCACGCCGAATCAAGAATTGATGGTAAGGACAGCCTTGAATGCAGTCTCAAAAGATTGGGAGGTATTTGTACAGAGTATACTGGGCAGATGGACACTTCCACCTTGGGATGAGATGTGGGCGGCTCTTTGCCAAGAAGAGATCAGACGACAGTCAAAGGTGGGGAGCAGCAGTAAGGGGATTAGAGTCAAAGAGGAGGAAGATGTTGCCCTAGCATCTGAGGGAAAGCAAGAAAAGCGGAAGAAGAAGGATCTCTCCAAGATAAAGTGCTTCCACTTTAGGGAGCTGGGTCACTATCTGTTAATTTTAGGTATGTTCTATGCTTAGAGCAATTTATTTCAATTTTCACAGTTGGCTCAATATCTTTTCCAGATTAGCTATCACTTCAGCATTAAAGTAAACTACAGATAGAACATAAACATAAATCGCAGAAGACAAGCCAAGACAAGAGGACACAAAATGTGGCGCTAGCCAGGGACAAACCCCAATGTGGGGAAACCCTTGATCAATTCTTCTCATATGTTCTTTAATAGTTCAGTAGAGAGAGAGAGAGATAATACGTTTACAACAGAAGTCAACACTTTGACTTATCTAGATAAGAGCATAGATCATCTCCAAGAAGATGATACATGAGACCAATTGAAGACATGCTGCTTCAACTGATTCTCCAAGGTGACTCCTTCACCTATCGTTGTGCTGCATTTCATCATCATGCTGCACCTCACGTGCTGCACCCATCATCACTATGCTACATCTCATCATGCTTCATTAATCATGATTGTACCCATCACTGTACTGCATTATGTGCCATTGCTGCACCATGTTGCCATACTGACCTATGTGTTGGCTGCATCTTGCTTGCTTGTTGTTCCTAGCTTGCTTGTTGTCCCTAGCATGCTTGTTGTCCTTAGCATGCTTGTTGTTGTATGCTAGTTGTCCCTTGCATGCTAGCTGTAACATTGCATGCTTGGTGTATTTGTTGCTAAGTACCATACAATTGTCCCAATGTTAGTTAGTTGTCCCTTGCATGCTGGTCTCCTTCGGAGATAGATGCTTTGGTTGTTCCAGCAGTTTCAGCACTTTCAGTTGTTCCCGGCAGTCCTGGCAGTTCCGACAGTTCTTGGCAGTTCCGACAGTTCCGACAGTTCTTGGCAGTTCCGGCTTCTGCCCTCTGCATTAGCTTTCCCGACTGTTTCGGCAATTTCGACTGTTCCCGGTAGTTTCGGCTATTCTCGGCAGTTCCGGCAATTTCGGCTATTCCCGGCAGTTCTAGCAGTTTCGGCAATTCTAGCTATTCCCGCAGTTCCGGCAATTCCAGCTCTTCCCAGTAGTTTCAGTAGTTCTGGCAATTCCGGCTATTTCGGCTATTTCCGGTAGTTTCGGCACTTCCGGCTATTCTCGACAGTTCTGACTATTCAGTAGTTCTCGACAATTCTGGTAGTTTCGTCTTTTCCCGGTAGTTCTGGCAATTCCGACTGTTTTGGCTATTCCTTGCAGTTCTGGCAGTTCCGACAATTCCGTCTATCTCGACAGTTCTGGCAGTTCCTGCAATTCTGGCTATTCTCGGTAGTTCTGGCTTCTGCCCTCTGGATTAGGGCAACGTTATCCCTTAGAATCTCTCCTCCTGCTAAAACCCAAAGACAAGTAGAGAGGAAGAGATCCCAAGTGTGTTGAAATGACTTGAAGGCCACCTCTATTTATACTAAAACGTTGAGCACAAGTGGGGTTTATTTGGTTGCTGGCCGACCTTGACGAATTGTCCCAAAACACAAATAATTCATATCTCCATGAATACATATCGGAATCGGATGATCTTTAGATCAATCCTACACCTCTCGATGAGAGGGATCCACGAAAAATATTAGTTTCCATTAATAAGATGACCCACATGGAGTTTGGCCCTAGTTGCCAGTTGGGAGAACTCCATTCACTGATCCATATGTCCGACTGTATTATCTCTGCCATCAGTGCCCTGCACTGCTCTGCTCTACTGAGCTCTGCTTTGCTCTGCTCTGCTGTGTTCTACTCTGCTGAACCATGAAGAAGAAGAATTGATCGAGAATGTCTCATACCATTCTTTACTGACCCAAAGTCAGTTTCATCTAAAGAGAGTGTGTCACATCACTCTTACTGGTCCGAAGTCAGTTTTATTGATCCAAGATCAATATCACAAGAGAGTGTTTCAAACCACTCATACTAATCCCAGATCAATTTCATTGATCCCAGATCAATGGAGGTCATCCTAGCATAGGGAGTATGGTAGATACAGCGATGTGTCCATCGATAGTACTACTATGGTCCCTAACCCCATTTCCCTGCTCATTGATCAGATGAGAGGTACTTCCCATGATTCCCAGACTGCATGGGTAGGATGCCTCGACAGGAGAACTAATCATCCTGTCCACAATAGAATGAGTCGTCCTGCCCCACAGTCGCCACAGGATAACTAATCATCTCGGTCCACAGGAGAACTATTCATCTTGTTTCACAGTTGCCATGGGAGAACTAATCATCCCGGCCGACAAGAGAACTAATCATCATGTTTCACAGTTTCCATTGGAGAACTAATCATCCCAACCCACAGGAGAACTAATCATCATGTTCCACAATTGCCACGGGAGAACTAATCATCTCAGCCCACAGGAGAACTGATCATCCTGTTTCACAGTTGCCATGGGAGAACTAATCATCCCAGCCCACAGGAGAACTAATCATCGTGTTTAACAGTTGCCACAGGATAACCACTCATCCCAGCCCATAGGAGAACTAATCATGATGTTCCACAATTGCCACGAGAGAACTAATCATCCCGGCCCATAGGAGAACTAATCATCCTGTTCCACAGTTGCCACAGGAGAACTAATCATCCTAGCACACTAGAGAGCTAACCATCCTATTCCACAGTCGCCACGGGGTATCACAGGGGAAGGTTGAACCTGTCATCTTGTACATAGCGCACCACCAGGGGAGGGTGAGTTGCCATGTGGTCGTATGTTGCTCTAGTAAGTACCCCAAGCCCCCCAGAGCTCTCAGAGCTCAATACATGCAACATGCAGGACCCTTATAAGAAGGTTTCTCAATGAGTCCAAGTCGTTCGGGAAAGTCACAGATTTGACCTTTCCCTAGGGCTTTGACAAAATGTCTGCGACCTGTACATTAGTCTCAATGCGATGGAGCCTCCTCGATCATCGACTTACCATATCCCAGATAAGGCAGTATCTGATGTCTATTTGCTGGAGAAATCATTGAATAGTGGATTCCTCAATAATCGAATCCCCCCTCTGGTTGTCACAGAGAATCACAGTGGTATTCATCATGTGTACAAACAACTCACTTAAGAGCTTCTGCAACCATGCAAATTCACACGAGATCATACTCGTAGCTATGTATTCGGTCTCGGCAGTGCTTATAGCAACCGACTTCTGCTTCAACCGACTTCTGCTTCTTGCTCATCCATGATACCAAAGCAGAATCCAAAGAGAACCAGCACTGAGAAGTGCTCTAATGATCCTTCACACTGCTTGCCCAGTAAGCATTGAATAATCATGCAGTCTCATATTTCCGGCAATGTATCTCAATCCATGAGAGATTGTGCCCCAAAGATATCTCAGAAGATGCTTGGCACCAATTCAGTGAGGCTCAACCAAATATGAGCTCACCATGCTAACTGCAAAACATATGTCTGGACAGAAGTTCACTAAGAACATCAACGGGAATGAGTTTATGAAACTCAGAGGCATTTCCCAAATCTGGTCCGACATCACTACCATATAACTTCTTAAAGTTAAGATCCTCGAGGTAGTCACAGGCTTGCAGTTTATCATTCCACATCCAGAATCCAACTCCCTCTCACTTCTGCAAAAGAGAGGGTCTGCACCTGTCAGAAATAGGCCATCCTCATAAGGTGCCGATATGAGATGTCTATCATCCACAACCTTCAAACAATGGTTTGGATCGGCTTCACTCTTAGTGAGTCTCAGCTTCATCTGAAAGCTATCAATCCTCTCATACTACGCCCGTGGAATTTTTCTTCAAGCCATTGAGGGCTTTCTTCCACCTGCATATGTGAGATTCATGATCATAAATCTCGAACCCGACGAATTGTTCCAAAACTATGGACCTGCTACATGAGGGGAATGGTCCCCTTGTAAGATTTTCCTTCGGTACATCTCAGACATGTACTTTCATGCTCTTTTTGAATTCAGGCATCCCTGCCACCATCTGACTCATAGACCTCTGGTGCTATGTGTCAATGGACATGGTCCCCAGTGGACTTCCTGCAACTTGATACAACCATGAACTCAAGAACATCTTTGAAAATTCTATTTTCTAACACGTACCTTTCCATCAATGAGTGCCACCCTAAAACCTTTGACTTCCATTGCTGAAATGGACACCAGGTTCTTCCTGCAATCAGGTACATAAAAGAGATCTATAAATGAATTGAGCTACCCTTATTCAATTGAGGGATCACATTCAGTACACCCCTTCCGGGATAGGTCGATTGGCTCCAAGTATAATCCCACGATTGTTTCCATCTCTATCAAATTAGAGAGTGCATCCATCTATCCGATGAAGTGCGTTGAAGCACTGGGGTTCCTTTCTTTCTTTGACGAGTTGGTTGTGTCCTTGATGACATGCATTACTTATCATTCCTCTGATCATTGAATATGTCCCTGGAATGATTATTATCATCATCAAGTGATGTGTCCCTACCATTCAGACACTCCTTCGCATAATGGAAGAACTAGTTATCTACCTTTCCTCCACTCTGAGATCCGGTCTTCCAATAAAGTGATCTTAGGTAGGCCATATTCTACTGCGACATTCTGATAATATCCTCTATTTTGACTTCAACCTTGGTGAATTTGAAGAGGGATGAGAAATCCACTAATCCTTTTTTCCTTTCCCAACTATCTCCGGTGATTGCTCTTTCACTCTTGCTTGGGCATTGCCTTCTCCTCAGCTCTGATACCATGTTAATTTTAGGTATGTTCTATGCTTAGAGCAATTTATTTCAATTTTCTTAGTTAGCTCCATATCTTTTCCAGATTAGCAATCACATCAGCATTAAAGTAAACTGCAGATAGAACATAAACATAAATCATAGAAGACAAGCCA